>MNCI01008525.1:71533-91262 GCA_015680685.1 Gnetum montanum
AGGGCATTAAGGGCATGAGCCTGCTTTGGGGAGGACCCACTGACATTCCTATTTGGAACATTAGTTAACTTCTTTTCCTTAACATTTTTGCAATAAATCTCATTTTTGTTCATTTCCATCTTGACATCCACTTCACTGATGCCACAGTTGTCCCTTTTTACCTATCTTTCTTACTCCTTTTCTTTCTCCATTCTAACGTTATCTGAGGTTAGCGATTAGTCATGGGGGTACGGGGCCTGCTTTTTCGATTTTTCTCCTAAGCCTCGGATTTTTTCGTTTTTCTTCCTAACCCCTATACCTTCGGTAGTCTTCATCTACATTTTCACAGATCCATATCAGCCATCCCACAACCTAGCCAATGAACCTAAACCGAAGCAAGGTATTATTAACTTAATGATTCAATTACCTTTGCTAATATATGATTGTGTTGTGTGTGCAGATGGCCATCATACAACAACGAAATGGATTTGGCGCAAACACTTGGAATGGAGCAGCGCTAAAGCAGCTATGCAAGGAGCAAGATCGATAGTGCGCTTACGGATGGACAACGAAAGGTGCAATCTAGGCGTTGGCAGCAACAAGACTCTTCTTCTCTTCTATTCTCTCTCCTCTTTTCTCTCAGCTGCCAAATGTGGCCTGATGTCATTGTAATAAGGTGTTCACCATTGTTGTCATGAACACCAATTCTTGTCAAGTCTTGTAATAAAGACCCATTCACATGTCATTCCATTAGTTCCATTTCCCCTCAATAATCCCATACCTACCTGATATCATTATAAGGAACTCGAGGACGAGTTTTCATTCAGTCATGGGGGTATGATGAGACGCGACATGCACTGTGCCACGATATCGCGTCTTTCCCTACGATATCGCGTACGCGATATCGCGGTCCGTCACCATATCTATAAATAAGAGGTGGCACTCCCCTCATTTCCCAATCCTGGCTAGAAGTAGCGAAGCTCTAGCAGTTTGATCCCTCCAGAGTTAGAATTTTTTCCATGTGCCCATAGTAGGAGTCCTAGAGTGAACGGCTCTTTATTCAAGCAACTTTGTAACCTGAACACAAGTTGTGTACGGCAATAAAGACGAACTTGATTGGATAAACCTTGCAGTACATGGTTTTAATTATTGTTGTTATTTACTGCTTTCCTAGTGCGCACGAGTACGACTTGATTACGAGCATCTACGGATGTGTACGGCTAGTTAAGGAATCGGCTACTCATCGCTAGGCTAGAACGTGTGATAAGTACGACTTGGCTACGAGCATCCACGGGTGTGTACGGCTAGCCAAGGAATCGGCTGCTTATCACACTTAAGCTAAATAGGTGCCTCAGTATGACCACTTCGAGCACTTGCGTTACGTGTGGTGATCCCAATAACGATTAGCGTTTGGTAAGCCACAGTTGCATAGTTCAGGGTGTGTCCGGTAAGTGGGAACGGATGCTGACGCTAGTTAATTTAGACTTAGGACATTAGTTAGAGTTAGTTTCTGAACCCTTTCTCTCATAGCATATGCGACAAACTGAAAAATACCAAAAAAATCACATACCTCAGACTTGCTTAACCATACACCGTGACATATACAAGCAAGCCTGGGAAGACAACGAATGATTAACCCCAAGTGTTTCTTGTGGCGTTAAGGCATTTAGTCTGTGGAGTTCGACCGGATCGCGCGTGCACGCTCGTATTCGTATGGTTGAGTGTTGGGGTACCTTGCGACTCATCAGTGTCCTTATGGTGCTCAAGCTCTATCTTGTACAACAAGTACAAGTTGGCTACTTTTTCTCCAATTCAGATTGTAGCCTTTTGGCAGTCAGCATAGCCAGATTTACATATCGAAGATTGGCAAGCTCAATGTATAATATTATTTCCTCAATTTGCAACTCCTTTATGCAGATCTTCGCTTTGTTATAGGAATTTATTCTATTAATAATAAGTTTCCAAATCTCTCTTCCTTGCTAGAGTTGTTAGAGGGTTTCATTTACTTTTGCCTTCACTAACTGGATGTCTTTTTCATTAACTTCTTTATGTAAACCAACCTAATCTTTGTAGTGATTTTTTAAATCTCTCAAATTTGAGAGCCTCTGATTTCCAAGTGGCTACTTTGATTATAGTCTTTTGGTGAAGAGCCTGTACCTCCTTCATGGAGAGGTTCCTATTTTCTGCTACCAATCTCCTTAGCTCAGTCTTCACTCTAGCTAGTTGCTCTTACTGTTGATGGATGAAATTTGTTATCTTCTATTTTTGCATGTTAACATTTCGCAAGCAATGATTCTTTGTGGTCAATTGTACATTCTCATGACGAGTCTAATCCAAGGCCTTCTAAATTTTATGTTGAGTGGCCTTTAGCAAGGATCAATAGAACATTTTCTTCTCCATCACACCCTCAATCCCTTTTAATCTTGTGTGAAGTTGTTCAAGAGCTTCATCCTTTGTTAATGCTGGGTTGAGGAATGCAAGGTAAGCAACCTCTAAGGGCAAGCATGTATTTAGCTCTTTGGCTATTTTGAGTTGCCCCTCCAAAATGATGTTCTTGCCACTTAGGTTAAAGACATCTAGAATTAGTTGCTTGGTTCCCACTAGTCGATCTAGCAATTGTTCATGTTGGGTTGCGCTCAAGTTGCCACTTACTGTCCTTGCAAATGTCTACACATATTTAAGTGTAGAGACATCTGGTATAGACACCATAGGTGCATTTAGATTTTTAGCTATTATATCAACAACCATCTCTGCTACTCTTTCCTATCCTTGGTGTTGAATCACCAAGACTGTTGCCCCCTTGCCCTCCTCCAAGCACATTGAAAAAGTAGCATTGTTCCTAGAAATTTCCGGGAATTTCTGTTGTTGCGAGAAGAATTTTGTGACCTCTCGAGTGCTAGGATTTAATCTTGCAAGAAATTGCATTCTTTGAGCTAAAAAGATTGGTCCACCCCCTCCATCTAGCTAAGTGTTTAAGGAACTTCATTCAAGTGACTCATCATTGGTCGGTACATAGATGGATTACCACCACTTATTCTTGCTTATTACTTTTGCTCACTCAAGAGTTGTTTTTGAAATTTATGCAACTATTGAGAAGTTGTAGTGATATCAGATATTGTTTATTGAGTGGGTGGTGGAGGTGGTGGTTGCTGCTCCTCTTCTTAGTTGACTTTCACAAAGACTCCTTCCTTCATCATTTCTGTCTAGTTAGCAGATGGAGAACATCAAACATCATCATTTGTATAGCAAGTTATTCCTCCCCTCTCACATAGTTTTCTAATGAGGCATAAAAAGGGGAGTGCCTTTCTTCCATGTTCATTCTCTCTAAAGTGCTTTTCTATCTTAAGATAGATTAATTGTGGAAGGTTGACAGGGAATCTATCGCTTAGAGTAGCAACCGTTGGATTGAGGTGAAAGACCACAATCTTGTAGTAGATTCTCTCTATTGTTGTGAGTGCACCATACTTATTATGGTTGACACCATAACATTGTTGCAACCATTCTTTCTTGATGCTAGAATCTTCTTGTATTAGGATCTTAGAGAGATTCATCCTAGTTTCTAGCAACCCAAGTGCCTTTGAAATGGCCTACACTAAGTAGGATACTAAAATGTCCTGATGTTGACCATTGAACCAACCTGCCTATTATTTAAGAATAAGAACATCTCTTCCATGTACCACTCCCCACTAGAAGTGATGATGAGACACATAGGAGAGGTCTTCAATTGATCTTGTACTTCTTGAGGTGCTTGCTCCAAGAAAGAGCCAAAATTCAACTCTTAGAGCACCATTTTCTAAACCTCCTTGGATTTGATTTGCTTAAGGCAAGTTTCTATCAAGGTTACCTCAAGGTTTGCTTGTGGGGTTGGTGCCTCATCTCAATGGGATTGCTCTATTGCGACTACTTGTTCTAGAATTGGACAGATAGACTCCACTCCGAGCTCCTCCTTGAGAGTTCCCATAGCATGGGTTGCTACTTATTCTTTTTGGGCCTGCTCTTGGACCCTTCTCGTTCATGGTCATTTGTCCCGTGGCTGTGATGGTCCTTGATGAAGCATCAAAGTGTTGCGTTGATGGGCCCATGTTGACATGGCCTTGTCAATGGGGCCCCATTTACATGGTGTTGCCCCATCGATAGGGCCGCATCGATGTAGCATTTGCTACATCTATGGGGCCCTGTCAATGTAGTACTATAGCAAAAACTATAAATATAAGCTTCTATCCGTGTTAATGGGCATTTAAGTCATAATAGTAGTTGAACTCTTATAGTTTTTACATTCCAAAGTTAGAATATTTTCTTGAATGCTCGTAGTAGGAGCCATTGAGTATACGAATCTTTATTCGAGCACTGTTGTACTTGAAACATACCAATGTATACGATAATAAAAATGAGCTTCTTGATAAACCTTACAACATTTTAGATAGTTTAAGATGTTTTATTCATGCATTTAATGCTTTTAGTTATTTATTTAATGTTTTCTAGTAATTAAGATAATTAAGTAATTAAACTAGATAGTTTAAATACATATGTATGACTACTTCGAGCGTAAACATGTATTCGCTTGGTAATCCCAGCAGGTTATTGCTTGGTATGCCCAGTAGCATAGTGCTTGATAACGCAGTAGTGGATACATGGGTTTAGGATGTGTATGGAAAGTGGAATTGGATGCTTATGTTAGGACTAGTTAGAGATTAATTAGTTAGCTAAATTAAATCAGTTATTGAATTACTTCATCACTCTCTTTAAGCACCAAGAATAATAAAACATAAAATAATAAAAATCATATGCCTCAATTACACTTAACCATATCATGAGCATCACAAGTGTAAATGGAAAGATAATGAACGACCTTAGGGCAAGACTCACTTCCTAGAAGACTAGTGTACTGGAAACTAAAGATTCCACGAAATTCGATCAAATCGTGCATGAATGCTTTGTGATTCATATGGTTGGGCATAGGGGTACCTTCACCACTCATCATTAGCATCGTTTCTAGGGATTCTAGTTGTTGAAATGTGCACTATCTAGGATTAGTGAACATTATTAATATCTTTGGACAAACCCAAGGTCAACATCACTCTCAAATGACATATAATTACAAAAAGCACATTGATATTTTATTTGTTTGCAAAATGTCTTCTTCTTCTCATAGGCATGAAGATGTTAAATTGCTAATCCCACAAGAGTGCAAAGTGGTATATACTCATCTAGATGAGTATGTATCTAACTTCACCTTCATCCTACATCAGGATAAGTAATTGCGATGACGTGATATGGAAGGCAACATTGTAATGCCTCTCGATCAATCTGTGCCCATGATGTTGCTTTAAACTCTTAAAAAGTTAGGCATCCATGATCTTCAAGAAGAGTAGTGCATGACCATGACTATTGGGACTACTATCCCACTAAAACACAACATAGGAGAGATTGAGACTAGGAGAAGCACCACGAATTTGTGAAGGGGAAACACTTCACTAATCCCTTGTTTTTGCTAGACTAAGATGAAAATGAGGATCCTTCCTCTAGGAGTTCTCAACATGAAGATTCTCCACCCCCAGTTATTAGTAATGAGGGTGTGACCCTAAACTTGCAGTCCACTATTAACAAACTAGTTTTAAGAAGAAGCGAAAGTCAAGGTAGGGACTTAGGCAAACATTGCAATGACAAGGAATCTAAGGATTGTGGTCATGGCAAGCGAGGAGGTGGTGGTGGACATCGTGGTGGCAGTGGTGGTCCACATTCCTCTTCATCTTCTGGTTTTGATAGAAATTGTTGAAGAAATAATCATGATGAAGGTGATCAATGGGACAATAATGATTATAGAGCCTACTAAGAATGAAGGGGGTGACAGAAACCATCATTGATGTCATGAACACAATGATGATGATGAACCTCTATTGGCAACTCAAAGAATGCTTAGCATTGTAGAGGCAATAAATATTCCAATTAGGCATGTGAAATATAGTCGGATTAAGTGCCTAAACATGAACAATATCCCAATATTTGAGGGGGGATAGAACTCTAATTCGCAAAATCATTTACAAGCCTTTCACAATGCCTACACCTTACAAAACATAAAAAATGATTGGCGAAAATTCAAGCTATTCCCCAGGACACTCATTAAGGAAGCAGAGAGCTAGTACTAGTCCTTGGAGCTAAAATTTATTTGTTGATGGAGTACCATGATTGAGTTATTCAATGACAAATACTAAACATACTCTAGAGTATCTAATCTAAGAAGGCAAATCCAAAGCTAGAAATAGGGAACACATGGACCCTTGGATGCCACCATGGGTAGATATTATTCTCTTTTACACTGATGCCTTAGCCATAATTATTCTTAGAGGGAACAACTTTGCCACATCATAGATGGGCTTAAAGAAGAAACCAAAAGAACTCTTGGGGTCTATGCCCAAGGGAGATTATCTGAACTAAGAGCTCATCAGTTACAAAGGCTGATAGAGCAGGTTGCAAAAGAAGAAGGTGAGTTGTAAAAAAAGGGAAAGTGTAGAAGAATATAATAGGGATCCTTCCATAAGGAAAAGGGAAGTTTGATTCTATGATGAGGAGGAGTCACCACTTGATGAAGTGGTGAATAGGAAAATCTTGCCCATTGAAAAATTTGTTTATGATATTTTGACAAAGGTTGATAAATTATGGGACTATTTGGATGAAAAATTCCAAATTGCTATGAAGATTAATGAAGCATCCAAAGAGTAGAATAGTGATCGTGATCGTAGGAGGTGGAAAGAAGCTGAACATGCCTACCAAAGAGGTAAGGGCAAAGCTGCTGTAGTTGAGGAAGTTGTGGAGAGAGACTTTGATGAAGATGGTGGATGTGACATTTGCCAATATGAACATCCCAAGGGATGTTGCCCTATGGTGTCCCACTTACAAGAGTTTGGGGTGTATATCCTAAATTCACAATTAGCAAGAAGGTAAGCACCCAGAAGATTGCCTTATCCTCAGGGCATTCCAAGGTAGTTCCTCTAGCAACAACAAGCTTACTATCCAAGTGGAGCTCCACCACAACCATATGAGCAATATTAGTAGTGGCAGCAACCACAGTCATGGGGAATACCACCACCAAGATAGCAGTACCCTTTCAAATTGCCAAATCCATATAGGTACTATGTTTAGTAGCCTAGTTCTCCATGAAGCTCCTTACAATCTGTGTAATGCCCCTACAACATTTCAATGTCTGGTCCTTAGTATCTTTCAACAGTATATTGGTAGTAGGGTAGAAGTTTTTATGGATGACTTCTCTACCTACGGGGCTATATTTGAGCAAGCCCTGGATTGCCTTAAGTAGGTACTAAAAAGATGTGTTGAAACAAACCTTAGGCATAGTACTGGGGCACCAAATTTTGTAAAAAGGGATTGAGGTAGATCTAAAAAAGATATTATTCATCCAAGGAATCACATACCAACTAAAGATAGTTCAAGACATTTGATCATTCCTTGGGCACACTAGCTACTATCGATGATTCATAGATAATTTCTCTAAGATTGCAAAGCCATTGGTCAGGATCATGAAGAAAGATGCTCCTTTCATCTAGACCAAGAAGTGTGAACATGCATTTCAATTACTAAAAGAAAAACTCATGAAAACTCCAATTCTACATGCACTAGACTGGTCCAGATCATTTCACATAATGATGGATTCATCTAACTATGTGTTGGGATCTATGCTTACATAATTGGATGATAAGAAGCACCCATATTATATCCATTGCATGAGCCAAAGCATTGTCAGTGCACAATTAAATTACATCATAACTAAGAAAGAGCTAATGGCAGTGGTGTATGCTCTCGAAAAGTTTAGGCACTATGTGTTGGGCTATAAGTTGTTTGTGCATACATATGACAATGCCATCTACTTCCTAATGAATAAGCCAACGCTGAGCCCTTGTGTCATATGGTGGCTCATGATCTTGTAAAAATTTGATCTTACAATGGTAGATCGAAAAGGAACTGAGAATGTGGTCGCTGACCACCACTCTTGATTAAGATGGGATAATAAAGAGGAGGAGAGTCTGCTCTCTAATCAATTTTTAGATGAACTTATTTTTATAAATGACCAAGCGCCTACTAAATCAAAATGGTGTGATGGCATCCTCACTTAGCTTCTCACTCATGAGATGCCACAAGATCTGGACTTTAGGAAAAAAAATAGTTCCTTCATTGAGAAAAGTACTGCATGGAAATCAACAGACACTAATGAGTAGTGAAATATTCCTACACCCAACCATATGAATCACAAAGCGTTCATGCACAATTTGGTTAAATTTCATGGACTTTATAGTTTCTGGTACACTAGTCTTCTAGGAAGTGAACCTTGCCCGAAGGTCATTCATTATCTTCCTGATTACACTTGTGAAGCATAATGGTATGGTTAAGAGTAATCAAGGCATATCATTTTTATCATTTTATGTTTTATGTTTTTGGATCCTTGAAGGAAGAAATATAGAGTAATTTAATGACTAAACTAAATTAGTTAACTAACTAGTCTCTAACTAATCCTAACTTAAGCATCCGTTCTCACTTTCTGCACATGTCCTAAACCCATGTATCCACTATTGGGTTACTAAGTGGTACGCTACTAGGCACACTAATGAACTGTGATATCGAGACCGTGATATCGTGTCCGCAATATTGGATCCAACCATGCAATGTCGGATACCCACTAGCGGGGCCTGTCTCCTCGCCTATGAATAAGAGGTGGCACCCTTGGTTTTCACATTAGATAGTTAGTCCCTTAGTCGAACGCTTGCCATTTTTTCCCTCCAAAGTTAAAATTATTTTAGCGTGCCCATAGTAGGAGTCATAGAGTGAATGGATCTTTATTTGAGCATTGTGTACTAGAGCACACTTTGTGTACGACAATAAAGATGAACTATATGATAAACCTCATAGCATTCAGAATAGATTAATTAGTGTTAATTATTATTTAATGCTTTCTTAGTTGATTAATGATTTCTCTCATCCTACAACTCTCTTAGTTAAATACACTCAGTACAATTGCTTCAAGCATATGTGTAGTGCTTGGTAACCCAGTGACGATTAGTGTTTGGTAATCCTAGCAGCATCGCATTGGTTCAGGATGTGTACAACAAGTGGGAACAGATACTGGTGTTAAGAGTAATTAGAACTTAGTTAATGAGTAGTTAAATTAGATTAGTTACTTAGTTATCTCTCTCCCCCTCCTTACTAGTGCAGGATATAAAACACATAAAAGCTATAAAAATCATATGCCTCAAGCTTACTTAACCATAAAACCATGACATACAAGTAAGTTTGGGAAGATAACGATTAACCAACTCGTTATCATTCCATAAAGGCGCATAGGCACTTAGTCCTTGGAATTCGATCAGATCATGTGTGAAATGCTTGTATTCGTATGGTTGAGCGTAGAGGTACCTCACCGCTCATCATTGGCACCATTGCTGGGGCTTAGTTGTTTGTGTACTAAGTAGAAATTAGGAAATCATTCACATTGTTGGAATGAACCCTTAGGGTTGGTTAAGAAAAAGATAATAATACATTGCACATTGAACAAGACAATATGTCTTCTTCTTCGCACAAAACCACTTCACCGCCTAGGACTAACACAAGAAGCAATTGGTGGCAGGATACACATGACCTTGATCTGCCAATCCCTCAATAGTTTCGTGTGGTATATATTCATCCTGATGAATATCTACCTGACTTCACCTTTATTCTCCATCAAGATGAACAGCTGCGTTGGTGTGACTTGGAAGGTAACATAGTGTTACCTCATAACCGTTCAGTCCCAAGCATGCTTCTTCATGCTCTCAGAAGAATAGGCATGCAACACTTACACATAGAATACATTGTACAGGACTATGATTCGAGAGATTATCATCCCACAGAGGTGCAATGTCAAAGGGATTTGCAATAGGAGAGACACCATAAGTCTTTGAAGGAAAAATGATCAAAGGATGCCCCCCACAATTTAAGCAAAATTGAGGGTAATGAACCTGCCTCAAGTAGTCGCCCACATAAAAATGTTCCTTCCATTGACTTTGGCCAAGGGGTTGTGTATCAAATCCTACATTCTACTATTCATAACCCAGGTGCTGATACCAATGGACACAAAG
This sequence comes from Gnetum montanum, assembly GCA_015680685.1. NCBI lineage: Eukaryota > Viridiplantae > Streptophyta > Gnetopsida > Gnetales > Gnetaceae > Gnetum > Gnetum montanum. The sequence continues at coordinate 81,634 of MNCI01008525.1, forward strand.
TGTCCGAAAAAGAAACAAGGACACATGACAAAGATGGGCATTTTGATCGGAATCGCGATTGAGGCAGAGACCACCAAAGAGAAGGTAGTAGACACCGTCATGGTGGCGGTTTTCCTTCTTCTTCACCTTCATCATTTTCTTCATCCTCTCCTTCAATGTCCGGACACAGCCATAGAGAAAAAGATTATGAGGATAAGGGTAAGCAAAGTGGAAGTTACAAATGAAACAACCAAGACAAAGGACGAGGGCACTCTAGGGAATCACGATATAGAAGAAAGTAGAGTAGGAACCAACATAGGCATCATAGACGCCATGAACAAGATGATCATGATGAATTCCTACTCACTACTCGAAGCATGCTAGACATAATTGAGGTTGTGAGAGTTCCAACAAGGCACCAAAGAGATAGTAGGATCAAGAGGTTAGACATGAATAACATCCCACGATTTGAAGGGGGATATAACGCTGATCCTCAAAATCACTTACAAGCATTTCATGATGCGTGTGGCTTGCAAAACATAGAGAACGAGTGGAAAAAGCTTAAGTTGTTCCCATGGACACTAGTAAGTTGAAAGCTAGTACCGGTTCTTAGAAATGGAATCCATTCGTAGGTGGAGTACTATGTTAGAATTGTTCAACGATAAGTACCAAACGTACTCCCAGGTGTCTAACCCGTGAAAGCAAATCCAAGGATGGAAACAAGGAAGTCATGAACCCTTGGATGCTACCATGGGCCACTATTATGCACTATTACATCATTGTCCTGGCCATGGTTATTCGTAGTGGGATCAACTACACCATCTCGTAGATGGGCTTAGACATAAAACGAGAAGAACCCTTGGGACTTATGCCTAAGGAAGACTATTTGAGCTTAGGTCCCATCAAATTCACAGACTACTAGAGCAAGTTGCTAAGGAAGAAGGTGAGCTACGAAAGAGAGTGAGTGCGGAAGAATATAATCGAGATCCTTCCCTTTGGAAGAAGGGAGTAAGATTTTGTGAGGATGAGGAAGAGTCACCACTCGAAGAGATGGTGAATAGGAAAGCCTTGCCTATCCAAAAGTTAACATTAGAAGTATTGGCAAAGATAGACCAAATGTGGGAATTCCTAGATAGTAGGTTTCAAATTGTTCTCAAAGTAGTAGAGGAGTTTAGAGAGCGAGGTAGTGATCGTGATAAAAGAAAAAAGAGAGAAGCGAAAAATGCATGTAACAAGGGTAAGCACAAAGTTGCTATTATTGAAGAGGTTGTGGACTCAGATATAGACGATGATAGTGGATGTGAGATATGTCAATACGACCATCCTAAGGGATGTTACCCTATGATTTCACATCTGCTAGAGTCTGGGGTGTATGCACTTAATCCACGATTAAACAAATGATAAACATCCTGATGGTTACCTTATCCCCAAGGTAACCCAAGGTAGTTCCACCAACCTTTAACTTATTATCAAAGTGGAACTCCACCACAACCGATTGAGCAATATCAATAGTGGCAACACCCAAAATCATGGGGAATGCCACCACCAAGGAAACAATATCCTTACCGGCAACTTGACCCATATGGATATTACGTGCAACATCTAATCTCTCCACATGACTCTGTTGGTCACGTTACTCCTCAGCATCACTACCAAGCTTGCGAGTACCATAGGACTCCCTCTCCTAGGGATGATATTCCACATGTGTACCATCTTTCAAATCCAGCCACATCTCTCCCACCAATAGCTCCATTACCACTTGCTCCAGCAATGCAAGGTGAACTCCTTGCTCAGCCACAGCAATGCAATGCCGCAAGGGCTGTTAATCCTCAACCTACTATTGGTTCTAACAACCGTATGAAGAAAAGACCTTTCTTCAGAACCAACAGTCCAACCAAGCCTTTGTAATCATAAGCGGTTGAGTCTTTGGATGTCTCCATATCAAATAAAGCTTTAGATCCCCTTCAAGCCTAACACCGTATTCAACACATATGGTCATGTTAACACATGCCATTACCGATTAGATCAAAGTTCACCACCTTCCCAAAAAATTCTCTGATCTTGGGAGTCCCTTGATATATCTACAAATTGCTAGGAATGAGCCATGCAAAGCACTTTTGGATTCAGGTTTTAGTGTCAACCTAATATCCTAAAAAATGTACAAGGCTTAGAACCTACCTTCATTAAAAAAGAGCAACATCCATTTAGAGTTGGTTGACCAGTCCATCACTGTTCCCTTGGGATTAGTGGAGGACATTGTTACCATTATTTGTGGATGGTCATATCCAGCTGACTTCCTAGTGATTCAAGTGAACAACAGTAAGGGGGATTTCCCAATCATAATGGGAAGGGCATGGCTAAGCACTATTGATGCACACCTAGGAATCTACAAGCTTTCCCTAGAAATATCTAAGGAAAATACTTTTAGAAAGATCAAGAAGAAGAAAGTTCCATGCATCGCATACAGTGACACAGGGTGTAATTGCGTGCAGAGATCATGGGTTGTGCAAAGTTTACCATTGCCTACATGCAATCAGTGTGCACAAGTGATCAATATACAAAGGTGCCTGTATGCAGTAGCCACATAATAAGAGGACACCCAGTGGATGATAGCTGATCAAGAAAGTAGCTCACTTATATGTATCGAACTAGCTAAGGGTTTAACTTGCGCTTACATAGATAACATAGACACATTAGAGTAAGTCCACTGCTAACTTCCAAGTCCTAACCTTGAAAACATCAATTGGGGGAAGTTGGAAATTCTTAAGAAATTTAAATAGGAGCCCCTAGAGCTAAAACCATTGCCCACCGGTATGGAGTACATGTTTCTTAAGAATGGAAAACTGGTAATCATCAATGCAAGACTTGCTCCGCAATAACAAGAGAGTCTACTAAAGGTAATAAACAAGTGGTCAATAGCCTTTGCCTAGTCATATCCAGAATTAACTGGAATAGATCCTAGGATATGCCAACATAGGATTTACACTGACTCCATGAAGCCTCAAAAACAACCACAGAGGCGATTGAACCCAAATTTGAAGCAAGTAGTAAAAGAATAAATCGAATAGCTTCTAAAGGCTGGGTTCATATACCCCATTGCTGATAGCGAATGGGTTAGCCCCTCAGTAATCGTGCTTAAAAAGGAAGGAAAATGGAGGGTGTGCATAGATTTTAGGCTACTAAACATGGAAACATTCAAGGATCACTTTCCGTTGCCATTTGTTGACCAATTCTTAGACACAATCGTAAGGCATCACTATTATAGTTTTCTAGATGGATATAGCGGATAAAACCAAATGGAGATGAATGGACAACTTTACAAAGTATGTTTCGATGGCTTGGTTCAATGGTGTATTCCCAATAGAGATCAACTGAGAGTTCTCCAAGATGCTCATGAGGGCCCTTGTGGGGGTCATTATGCTAGGAGACATACACTCAATGATGAGCAATGAGGTACCCCTACGCTCAGCCATACGAATACGAGCGTTTCACACACGATCCTGTCGAATTCCAAGGACTAAGTGCCTATGCACCTTTGTGGAACAATAACGGGTTGGTTAATCATTGTCTTCCCAAACTTACTTGTATGTCACGGTTGTATGGTTAAGTAAGCTTGAGGCATATGATTTTTATAGCTTTTATGTGTTTTATATCCTGTGCTAGTAAGGAGGGGGAGAGAGATAACTAAGTAACTAATCTAATTTAACTAATTAACTAAGTTCTAATTACTCCTAACACTATTATTCGTTCCCACTTGTTGTACACATCCTGAACTAGTGCAATGCTATTGGGATTACCAAACGCTAATCGTCACTAGGTTACCAAGCACTACACGTATGCTCAAAGTGGTCGTACTGAGTGTATTTAACTAAGAGAGTTGTAGGGTGAGAGAAATCATTAATCAACTAGGAAAGCATTAAATAATAATTAACGCTAATTAATATATTCTAAATGTTGCAAGGTTTATCATAAAGTTTGTCTTTATTACCGTACAGAAAGTGTGCTCAGGTACACCATGCTTGAATAAAGATCCGTTCACTCTATGACTCATATTGCAGGCACGCAGAAATAATTCTAAGTCTGGAGGGAAAAATGGCAAGAGTTCAGCTAAGGGACTAACTGTCTAATGTGTAAACCAAGGGTGCTGCCTCTTATTTATAAACGAGGAGATAGGCCCCGATATCAGGTATTTGACATTGCATGGTTGGATCCGATATCGTGGTTCATCACACATCAAGCACTAATGTTGTTGGGATTACCAAGCGAATACATGTTATGCTCGAAGTAGTTGTACTTATGTATTTAATCTATCTAACTTATTTGGCTTAATTATCTTAATTAGCTTAATTATTGGAAAATATTGAATAATTAATTGAAAACGTTAAATGCAGAAATGAAATATTTAATCTATCCAAAATGCTACAAGGTTTATCAAAAAGTGTGTCTTTATTACTGCACACATTATCATGCTCAGGTACAACAATGCTTGAATAAAGATTCGTACACTTAATGACTCCTGTTGTGAGCACTTGGGAGAAATATTCTAACTTTTAAATGTAAAAAACTGCAAGAGTTTGGCTACTACTAGAATCTCCTTGCTATAAATGTAGCTACTGAACACATATTTATAGCTAAAAAGTAAACCCTTGGTTGATGGGGCCTTGTTGAGAAGGCCCAGTCAACAAGGCTTCATTGATGAGGTCTCATCGATGTAACCAAAAACGCAACTCATCATACCCTGATGACTAAATGAAAACTCATCCTCGAGTTCCTTTATAAATTTAGGAAGGTATGGGATTATTGATTGGCCCTTAATAAAATAAGATAAAACAAATTCACTTGAAAAAACTAAGTGCCTGAGTATAGAAATCAACACATTACAAAAATTTTGGTGTTCATGACACAAAATTGAATACCATGATGTGACTTTTCAAACTTGGATAGCATGCCCTCTAATGGTGTAATGTTGGTGGAGAAGGTTAGACAGTCCCATGAGGTGGTGGCTCCTAAGGTTTTGAGGAACCTTCATTGACTTCAGGCATGTGGGGTGGTTAAAGTGGCTATGGCTTTCTTGCTATTACTACAACTTCTGGTGGAAGGTGGAAAGCATCCAACAATGCTTTTATTTTATCCTCCTTACTTCTAAGATCATGCACCATCCACATGGCTTTACCAATGTGGGTAAGAACAGGCACATCCCATGGACATGGGATTGATAGAAAGATGTCCTTTGCATTGATCAACCAGGCAGTGAATTGTTTGCATTTAATTTCGAACACTCTAACTGCATCCTTCAACTCCTGGTAATCATTCATTCTTTTGGCTAAGTTCTTAATAGTTAATTGTTAATCCATGAATTGTGCTCTAAGAACTTCAATTTCAGCATTTGTAGTCTCAAGTTTTTACTTGGTGTCTTTATGGTGTTTGAACTTTGCCTCATATAGCAAATACAAGATAGCCACTTGTTTTTCCAACTTTATTCGTGGTCATTCGACAATTAACATTGCTAGGTTTGCATAGCGGAGATTGGCCAACTCTATGTATTTTGTCATCTCCTCTACCTATAACTCCTTGAGGTAGCTCTTTGCTTTGTTATAGGCATCAATCCCATCAATGATGGGTTGCCATACTTTTTTTCTTTGTTAAAGTTGCTAGAGAGCTTCATTTACTTTTGCCTTTGCCATTTGGATGTGCTTCTCATTTACTTCCTTCTGCAAGCCAACTTGGTCTCTATAGTGATTTTTAACTCTTTCAAACTTCAAAGCTTTATTTTTCTAGGCAATGATCTCAATTGTAGACTTCTAGCATAAGGCACAAACTTCTTCCATAGACAAATTCAGATTTCCTATGAACAATTTCCTTAACTTAATATTCACCTTGGCTAGCTGCTCCTGTTATTGATGAATTAATTCTTGCATTTTTTCTTTTTGGGCATCAACATTGCATAGGCGATGATTTTCTATGGTCATTTCCTCATTCTCCTAGAGCATCTGAACTAAGTCCTTATAAATTGAATATGTCTTTGCTTCTACTACAGACTGGCTGAAGATGGCCATTACCACTTCCTCTTCAACCTTCCCAAATCGTTCTTGAAGCTATTGGAAAGCTTCCCCTCTAATTATTAGTGGGCTAAGGAGTGTAATTTGGTAACCTTCGTGGCTAAGAATTGATTCTGCCATTTCGAGTTTCCCCTCCAAGATAATACATTTGCCCCTTGGTTTTAGCAACTTTGACTAGGTTGGAGTGATGTTATCCAGAAAATTAAAGATATCTAGAATTGGTTGCCGAGTTTCTACTAGTCAATCTAGTAATTCTTCATGTTGGGTTACACTCAATCTTCCACTGACTAATGTTTGCACATCTTGAAGTGTAGATACATCTAGTACAGACATCGTAGGTGCATTAAGTACTTTGATGATGTGGTCAAAAACTACTTTAACCACAGTCTCTTATCCTTGGTGCTACATCACTAGTATAGTTTTCCCTTCACTTCCTCTAAATGCATCGAAAAGGAGCAACATTCTCAAAGATTTTTGGGAATAAATGATGTTACGATAATGACGTTGTCACCTCTTGAGCATTGGGATTAGACCTCACGAGTAATTACATTCATTGGGCATAGAATATTGGCCCACCCATTTCCATCTGGCTGATTTTTCAAGCCCCCTTATTAAGATGACTCATCACTTATTGATACATAGATGGGTCTGCACTACTTGTCCTTGCACATTGCTCTTGCTCATGCAAGAGTTACTCTCGGATTTCACGTAAGTGTTTAATGGTTGTGCGGGCCTCCAGCATTGTTTCTTGAGTAGGTAGTGGAGGTGGCAGTTGCTCCTCTTCTTTAATTATGGCAAGTGTCTTTTCTTTCATGATTTTAGGTCATGAAGCCAAAGGAGCATGTCTGATTGTGTCATTAACATACCAGATAATTCTTGACCTTTTATAGATTTTCCGGATGAGGCATAGAAAGGGCAAGGTTTTCCTTCCATGTTCATTTTCCTTGAAGCATTTTTTGATCTCTAAATAGATTAGTTGTGGAAGGTTTATAGGAAATCTCTTGGTTAGGGCGATACATGCTTGGGCAAAAAAGGCAGTCAAGTTATTGGGCCTCATCATTGGATTAAGGTGATAGGTTGTAATCTTGAAGTGGATGCGCTCCACTGGTGTGAGCATGTCGAACTCCTTAGGTCAACCCCGTAACATCATTGAGTCCACTTCTTTAAGGCCTTAGGGTCACCTTGTATTAATAGCTCTACCAGCTATGTTCCAATATCAAGCAACCCCAGTGCCTTTGCGATAGCCTTGGCTAAGTAGTACACTTGAATATCCTTAATTTTTATTATGGACCTTGGCCTTCTGTTGTTCCAGAAGAGATATGCCTCTCCCATGTACCACTTCCCATTGGAGTTGATGATTGGCCACATGGGAGAGGTTTGCAATTGTGTTTTGTCTTCTATTAGAGCTTTCTCTAAAAATGGCCCAAAGTTTAGTTCTTGGAGAGTTAAGTGTTGAATCTCTTGCAGTCTGATGATGTCAAGGCAAGTTTGAGTTAAAGTGACTTCAAGCCTTGGCACAGGTCTTGGTGCTTCCCCTCACTATGATTGCCTTGTTGGTACTTCTTTTTGTGGAATTTGTTGAACAGATTCCACTTTGGACTCTTCACGAAGAGGTCCCATTGCGTGGCTTGCCTCTGGTGATTCTTGGGCTTGTTCTTGTTGGCCCCTTCCAACTTTGGGTTGTTTCTCCCTTGGTTGAGAGGGTTCTTCTTCGTTTAGGCTTTTCGATCTTGGTGCCATCTATAATCACAATAAGAGCATAGGTTAGCAATTTGTTGTACAACATGAAACAATTGGGATACCTTTATCTCCTTAGGATATTTACACTTGGCTAAGTTGTGATTATGGTTAATTTAATTAATTTAATCATTATTTTATTTATGTGTTATTGTTAATAAATCATCCTGGAGGATGTTGGAAGGGTTAACTCTAAAAAAAATTGATTTTTGTATATTGTTAAATTTATTAACCATTTGGGGGAGTTAGAAAAATTTTCAAAAAATTTCATCAAAAACCTTAAGGTTTGCAGCCCCCACGATAAAGAGTTTACCTTCGGTAGCTACAAGATCAAAAAACAGAGTGATTTGAACAAATAGTTGGGAAGTTATGGGCTCTGGAAGATTTTGGACTCTAAAAAATGGCAAAAAATCCCTTGGTGTTATGAAGAAATTGCTAGAAATTTCAAAGTTTGTGGTGGTATATATAGAGTTTTTGTGATGCATTGATGGGGCCTTATCGATGTAGCTATTGACCATCGTTGACTTGGTTAAAACTTGAAAATTAGAAAGAGATTTTGAATGGAATTAGGGTCAAATGAAATCCCAAACAATTACGAACATGATGAAAATATGAGAAGAGGGTGTTGAAGTCCCAAAAATTAAGAAAATGGATAAAGAGGGTAGAAAATGAGAGATTAAGTAGCACACAGTGGTTTTCACAGTGGAATATGTGAAAGATAAGATTGTAGCAATGTTTAAGGTAAGGAACTTAACTAACCAAACCAAGAGATATGTAAGTGGGTCCTCCCCATAGTAGGCTCATGCCCTTTGTTGCCCTTGCATAACCTCAACTAAGGAGTTTGTGGGTCCCATAGTTGATTAATGGTCATGAAAATTTAAGGACCAACCAAAAAGAATCTATCCAAGAATTCAAACACATCAAACTAAGACATAAAGCATAATATAGAACTCAATAGTGAGGTGAGTTATGGTAGCATGGATGGATGATGGAGAAGGTGGAATGCAATCCTAAATTGAGGTCATAAGAAGTCCCTTGTGAAGTTTGTGTTTAACATGACCTAAGAAGTTCCATCCTTAGTCTAGACCAAAACCAACCACTTTCAATGACTTTGTATCACCACTCTAAGACTAATCCATCCCCTTGAGACTTGAGAGTGCTCTCACAAAAAAACCACCATTCCATAAAGAGAAGAAAAGAGAAGTAGGAAGTGAGAGAGGACCTTAGTTAGAGGGGACCTTCAGGCATGGGTTCATGTATTTCTAGTCCCATAACTAATGCTTGTAGCATATTTATTTGTCTAAAGGATGTGCTTTGAATTCTCATCATGTTTTTTTTAAATTATGTTTTGTTTTTGTTTTTGTTTTTTTTTCCTGAATTTTTGAATGGGAACCACAACATGCAAAGACTTTATTTGACTTCCTAGTAGTGGTTGAAATAGAATGGTAAGAAGTCCGTGAAAAGCACTCAAGCACTCAAGCAAGAAGAAGAGTACAAAGAGTATTGAGTCCCTTTGAAGTCACATCCTCTACAAACCTTTGGATCCTTCCTAATTCTAGAACTACCAAGGTCATCGATTGATTAAAAGTTTCTTTAATGGAAGGGACCTCAAATTCCTAGAATAAGGAAAACCATAGAGTTTTTTGGAGGGGTAGATGACGTGGACTCATTGCCTATTTCATGAAAAGTAAACCATGTCATAGTCAACAAACATCAAAATTCAACAATAGAAACTAGACATTGATAATCACAACATCAAGCACAAACCATCATTAGTAAACAGTAATAGTGGCATTGTGTCCTGCAATAATAAAACACTTTTATTAGCAAAAAATGATGAAAATTTACACTCAA
>MNCI01008525.1:91297-123315 GCA_015680685.1 Gnetum montanum
AAAAAGTATAAAGTAATCAAGAAAGGTTCAAATATACTAATGATGGTGTAAAACAAAAATGGGCAAAAAATGGAAGAAATTGAAAATCAAAAATTTGTAAAATAAATAACTTGTAAAATCAAAAATGTGGAAAATAAAAAAAATAGAAAAATTGAGGAGCCATATGGATTGTTAGCATGGATGGCCATCTCCTCCACAACTAAGTGGAAAGGAGGAGATCCAAAAAATTCAATGCGGTTGTCCATCCGTTAAGGTGGTAGTTGCACTATCTTGTCTTGGTTCTAAGAAAGGTTTCACTTGTTGGATGTTGACCAATTACTTTTATTTGGGCTTTCAAGCTTATAGATTAACATGGTTCTAGATGGAAAGGTTTGATCAATTATATAAGGTCCCTCCCACAGCATTTGGAATTTGGTCTTCTGAGATACATGTGTGGGATTCCAATAGAGAACCTTATCCCTTGGTTGAAGTTCTACCTTTCATATTATTAGGTCATGACATTGCTTGTTCAATCCCTTGTGCACCTCGTTCAAATATAGGGCCACCAGTTGGTTTTCATTTAGCACATTGAGGTTGATCAATCTTTCTTTCTGTGCTAGAGTTAGGTCAAGATTTAGATCATAGGCTATTGAAAGTTCATGGAGTTCAGATTGAATTGGGAGCATTGGAAGTTTTCCATACACTAACTCATAAGGAGAATAGCCAATAGGAAGTTTCTATGTTGAATGGTAGGCCCAGAGGGCATTATTGAGTTTTGTACTCTAATCTTTCTTGTATTTGCTAATGGTCCATGTTAGGGTTCTTGTGATCTCCCTATTGGTTACTTCTACTTGACCATTGGCTTGGGGGTGATAGAGTGTTGTTAATTTATGTTCAACCTCCAAGTGTTGCATCAACTTTCTAATAGTGGCACTGATGAAATGAGTTCCATTGTCAAAAATTAGTGCACGTGGCACCCCAAACCTATTTACAACATGTTATTATATAAATCGAGTAGTAATGTATGATGTACAATCGACGATGGCTACTACCCTTGCCCATTCAGTGCAGTAGTCGACTAGTACTATGATATACACCTTTTCGTTCAACATGGGTGTGATGGGATCCATTAAGTCTATGCCCCAAATATCAAAGGGCTCCAATGGCTAAATCCACTATTGAGGACCCTCCATTCATGCAGTCATCCCACCATCTCATTGGTAACATTCACAAGATTGAACAAACTTGTGGATGTCCCTAAAAATTGTAGGCTAGTAATATTGTGCCTTCATGATTTTTATGATCATCCTCCCTGCATAGTGGCCTTCACAAGGGCCTTTGTGAGCATCCTAAAGAATGCATAATTAATCCACATTAGGCACAACTAGCGAACCAAGCCATTGGTGCACACCTTGTAAAGGTGTTTGTTGATTTCCATGAAGTATTTGGTCTAATAAAGAAACTATTGTTTCTTTCAAAAGTCAAGATCTTATGGCATCTCATGAGTGAGAAGGTAAGTGAGGATGTCATTGTACCATTTTATTTCTATGGGTACTTGGTCATTTATTGTTCCTGTAAAGAGAAGTTCGTTTGGAAACTGATCAGAGAGTGGGCTCTCCTCCTTTTTGTTATCCCATCTTAATCAAGAGAGGTGGTGAGTGACCACATTCTTGGTTCCTTTTTAATCTACCATCGTGAGATCAAGTTCTTGTAAGATCATGAGCCATCATATGATACAAGGGCTCACTATTGGCTTGTTCATCAGGAAGCAGATGGCACTATGGTCTATGTGCATGGATACTTTATAGCCAAGAACATAATGCTTGATCTTGTCAAGAGCATACACCACTACCATTAGTTCTTTTTCAGTTGTGGTATAATTTAACTATGTATCCACAATGCTTTGGATCATGTAGTGGATGTAATATGGATGTTTTTTATCATCCAATTACATAAGCACAACTCCCAAAGCATAATTAGATGCATTTGTCATTATATGAAATGGTCTAGACTAATCTGGTACTTATAGAATTGGAGTTTCTACGAGTTTCTCCTTTAGTAATTGGAATGCATATTCACACTCTTTGGTTCAGATGAACGGAGCATCTTTCTTTGTTAACTTGACCAATAGCTTTGCAATCTTAGAGAAATTCTCTATGAATCACCAATAGTAGCTAGTATGTCTAAGGAATGACCTAACATCTTTGACTATCTCTAGTTGATGTGTAATTCCTTGGATGACCCTTATTTTTTTTAGGTCTACCCCAATCTCTTCTTATGAAATTTGGTGCCCCAACACAATGCCTTCTTGGACCATATGGTGACTTTTTTGCCAATTGAACTACAGATTTATTTCCACACATCTTTTCAGTACTTGCTCAAGATGGTCCAAGGCTTGCCCAAACATAGCTCCATAGGTGGAGAAGTCATCCATAAAGACTTCCATACCACTACAAATTTGCTATTGGAAAATATTGAAGACTAGATGTTGAAATGTTGCAAGGGCATTGCATAGATCAAATGGCATCTTACAATATGCAAAAGTCCCCTAGGGACTCATGAATGTTGTCTTGGCCCAATCTTTTGGCATAATTTGGATTTGGTTATAACCACTATAACCATCCAAGAAGCTATAATAACAATGCCTAGATATGGTTTCCAACACTTGATCCACAAGTAGCAATGGAAAATGATGTTTAAATGTTGTTGTATTCAACAGCTTGAAATAGATATAGGCCTACCACTTTTCACCTTTCTTTGGCACAATTATGAGTGGGCTAACCCACTCACTATTCACGATGGGGTAGATAAACCTTCCCTTGAGAAGCTGCTCTATTTCCTCCTTGAAGATCTGCCTCAATTTGGGGTTTAGTCACATCTGTGACTGCCTTCTTGATGTCATGGATGGATCAATGTAAATGCAATGTTGGCATATCCTTGGATTGATTCCTGTTAGCTTGTGATATGACCAAGCAAAGGTTGTTGACCATTTGTTAACTACCTTTAACATCTTTTCTTTTTGTTTAGGAGTAAGTTTGGCATTAATTATGGTTGGTTTACCATTGTTTAAAAATGCATATTCCATGCCGAATGGTAAATTTTTTAGCTCTAGGGGCTCCTGCTTGAAGTTATTAGTGTGCTTTAGTAGTTATATGTCATTTGAGAGTGATGTTGACCTTGAGTTCATCCAACGATATTAATAGTATTCACTAATCTTAGATAGCACATGTTCAACAAATAAAGTCCCCAGCAATGACGCTAATGATGAGTAGCGAGTTACTCTTATGTCCAACCATACGAATCACAAAGCATTCATGCATGATCTGGTCAAATTCTATGGACTTTATAGTTTTTAGTACACTAGTCTTCTATGAAGTGAACCTTGCCCTAAGGTCATTCATTGTCTTCCCAATTACACTTGTGAAGCATAATGGTATGGTTAAGAGTAATCGAGGCATATCATTTTTATCATTTTATGTTTTATGTTTTTGGGTGCTTGAAGAAAGAGAGATAGAGTAATTTAATGACTAATATGAATTAACTAACTAACTAGTCTCTAACTAATCCTAACATAAGTATCCATTCCCACTTTCCGCACACATCCTAAACCCATGTATCCACTACTAGGTTACCAAGCGCTACGCTACTGAGTGCACCAAGCACTAATGTTACTGGGATCACCAAGAGAATACATGTTACAATCGAAGTAGTCATACTTATGTATTTAATCTATTTAGCTTATCTTGCTTAATTATCTTAATTAGCTTAATTACTGAAAAATATTGAATAACTGATTAAAAACATTGAATGCATATATGAAATATTTAATCTATCCAAAATGCTACAAGGTTTATCAGCAAGCTCATCTTTATTGCCATACACACTATTGTGCTCAAGTACAATAATGCTCGAATAAAGATCTGTACACTCAATGACTCTCGCTGTGGCCATTCAGGAGAAATATTCTAATTTTTAAATGTAAAAAATTGCAAGAGTTCGACTACTACTAGAATCTCCTTGCCATAAATGCAGCTAGTGAGTACATATTTATAGCCAAAAAGTGGACCCTGCATCGACGGGGCCTTGTCAACACATCATTGCATGCATTGACACAACAAAAAATGTGACACATTAGACCCCTTTACAAGGTGTGCACCGATGGCTTGGTTCATTGGTGTGTCCTTGATATGGATCAACTGCATGTTATCCAAGATGCTCATGAAGGCCTTTGTAGAGGCCACTGTGTAGGAAGGCACACAATCATAAAAATCCTAATGGCAGGATGCTATTGGCCTACAATCTTTAGGGACATCCACTAGTTTGTTTGATCTTGTGAGTGCTATTAATGAGATGGTGGAATGATTTCTCGAATGGAAGGTCCTCAAGGTGGATTTAACCAGTAGATCCCTTTCACATATGGGGCATTGACTTCATGTGTCCCATCACACCCATGTCCAATGGAGAATCATACATCATTGTAGTAGTCAACTACTGCACCAAATGGGCAAAAGCAATAGCCATCATCAATTGTACATCATCTACTACTACTCGATTCATACAACAAAATGTTGTAAATAGGTTTGAGGTGCCGTGTGCACTAATTTCTGATAATGGAGCCCATTTTATAGGTGCCATTTTTTGAAAATAAATGTAATGCTTGGGGGTTGAACATAAATTAACAAAACCCTATCACCCCTAAGCTAACAGTCAAGTAGAGGTAACTAATAAGGAGATCACAAAGATCCTAACAAGGACCATAAGCAAATATAGGACAGATTGGAGCACAAAACTCAATGATCCCCTTTGGGCCTACCATTCAACATGGAAACTCTCTATTGGCTACTCTCCCTATGAGTTAGTGTATAAGAAACTCCCAATGCTCCCATTCCAATCCAAGCTCTGTACACTCTCAACAACCTATGAAGTGAACCTTGACCTAATTTTGACACAAAAAGAGAGATTGATCAACCTTAATGTGATAGATGATAAAACATTAGTGGCCTTATCCTTGAATGAAGTGCACAAGGCATTAAACAAGTAATAACATAACCTTAGAATATAGAAAGTGAAATTTCAACCAAGAGATAAGGTTCTCTACTAGAACCCCACACATGTACCCTAGAAAATAAACTTTTGAACATTGTGGGAGGGACCTTGATGAGTGGCGAGATACCCCTACACTCAACCATACGAATACAAGTGTTTTCATGCGCAATCCAGTCAAACTCCATAGATGGACTAGTTGTGGCACCTAGATCATTAACCTTAGGTCGCAGTTCGCTGTCTTCCCACCTGGACTAGTATTAGCTTTGTCACATATGGTTTAGTCCAAAGTGAGGTGTATGATGTGTTCCTAATCTAATGCTACTCCTGAATGCAATGGAAGGTAATATTAACTAAGCTAAGCTAGGAGAGAAAGGGTAAGCGAATATAATATAGCCTAAGTGTGATGAGCATCCGTTCCTTGATTATCCGTACACATCTTGGACTTCATGCATGACTACCACTGGGATTACCAAGTGCAGATCCTAGGTATGCTACTGGATTACCAAGTAGTCACACTTAAATGCTCGTAATCAAGTCGTAATCATTCCATGTTTTAACGTGAGTTTAAGGGTGAGAGAGTATTAACTAGGAAAGCAGTAAATAATAAATAAATAAATGACAAAGTGAATGCTACAATGATGAAGTAATCTCAATCTTTATTTTTGGTCATGTGCATGTCCAAGTACGTCACACTTAAATAAAGGATGCCATACAATTACATTCACCACACTGCGGGCAGACACAGGAAAATATTCTATCTCTGGAGGGATCAAACTACCAGAGTTTTGGTACTGTCTAACTCTATGTTCTAAAACAAGGGAGAGCCACCTCTTATTTATAGAACTGGCGGTAGACTGAGATATCGCGTCCCATCAGACCTTATATAATTGATGAAACCTTTTCCTTTGGGGCCATGACCATATGAAAACCTAAGAGTCCAAATAAAAAAAAATTGGTCAACATCCAATAAGTAAAACTTTTCCATGAACCTAAGTAAGCCAGTGCAATGAATACCTCAACAGATGAACAACCATGCTTAATTTTTTAGATCTCATCCTCCCAACTTAGTCATGGGGGAGATGGCCATCTGAGCTAATGATCCATATGGATTCTCATTTTTTCTACTTTTTATTTTCCATATTTTTGATTTTGCAAGTTATTTATTTTACAACTTTTCAATTTTCAAAATTTTTCCTATTTTTATGCCATTTTTTTGTTTTACATCATCGTTATTGCATCTAAATTTTTCTTGAATATATTTACATTTTCTTATATATTTTACTTTGTTTTATTAAGTGTGATTTTCAAATTTTTGCTGATAAATGTGATTTGTACCAATGGGACACAGTGGTGCTGTAGTTGTTAGTAATGGTGGTTTGTGCTTAATGTTTTGTTTGATAATGTCTAGTTTCTATTTTTGGATTTTTGTACTAATGAATAAGTCATGGTTTCTTTTTCATGGAATAGGCAGTGAGTCCATGACATCCACCCATTCACAAACTCTATGATTTTCCTTATTTTGGAAGTTTGTGATCCCTTTCATTAAATAAACTGTTAATAAATTGGTGACCTTAGTAGTTTCCAAAATTAGGAAGGATTCAAAGGTTTGCAAAGGGTGTGACTTTAAGGGAACTAAATACTCTTTGTACTCTTCTACTTGCTTGAGTGCTTGAGTGTTTTCCTGAACTTCTTACTGTTCTATGTCACCAATAAAAGGAAGTCAAATAACATCTTTGCATGGTGTGGTTCCCATCCAAAAAGGAAAAAAAGAAAACAACAACAAAAACATGATGGGAATTCAAAGAACATCCCTAAGATAAATAAATGGGCTACAATCACTAGTTATGGGACTAGAAAGACATGTTACCCATGCCTAAAGGTTCACTCTAACTAAGGCCCTCTCTCACTTCCTACTTCTCTTTTTTTCTTTTTATGGAATGGTGGTTGTTTTGGTGGATGTACTCTTGTGTCTCAAAGGGGTGGATTAGTCTTGGAGTGGCGATGTGAAGTCATTGAAAGAGGATAGTTTTGGTCTGGACTAAGGATGGATCTTCTACGATCATTTTAAACACAAACTCCACAACGAACTTTTTATGACCTTGCTTTGGAATTCCATTCCACCTTCTGCATCATCCATTTATGCTATCTATAACTCACCTCACTACTGAAGTCTATGTTCTTGATTTCATGTCTGATTTGATGTATTTGAATTCTTAGGTAGAATCTTCTAGGTTTTGGTCCTTGACTTTCGTCAACCATTAATCACCTATGGGACCAACAGACTCCTTAGGTCCTTGAGTGGGATATTCCCTATCAACTTTCCATAGCTAATCTATCTAGAGATGGAGAAGTGCTTTAAAGAAAATGAACATGGAAGGAAGCCACTCCTAGAAATCTTTGAGAATGCTGCAACCTTCTAGGTGTGCTTGGGGTAGGATGAGGGGGCAATAGTTTTGATGATGTAGCACGATAGGTAAGAGAATATAGCAGAAGTGGTCATTGATCGAATTACCAAAACACTTAATGCACCTATGACATTTGCACCAAACATCACTACACTTAAAGATGTGTAGATGTTTGCAGGGATCACAAGCAGTAGAATAAATGTAGTGCAACATGAAGAACTACTAGATCGATGGGTGAGAACTCGATAACTACTTTGAAATGTCTTTGACCTTCTAGACAACATAACAACAATCCAATTAGAGTTGCTTGAGGCAAGGGGCAAGAACATCATATTGGAGGGGCAACTTGAAATAGCCAAGGAGCTAAATGAATGCTTGGCTATAGAAGTTGCTGAATTAAGAGCCCAAATTGTTGACCCATCATTCCTTAACCTAGCACTAACAAGAGATGAAGCTATGAAATAGCTTCATGCCAAACTAAAAGGAGTTGAGGATGCAATGGAGACAATGGTGTTCTACTAATCCTTAGTAGAGGCCACACAACATGAAATTCAAAAGTCCTTGGATTAAACCTATCAAGAGAACATGAAATTGACCATAGAGAACCATCACCTATGGAATATTGATGTGCACAAGCAATAGTTAACAGATTTCATCCATTAACAACATGAGCAAGTAGCTAGAGTAAACATAGAATTGAGGAGATTGGCAGCAAAAAACAAAAATCTCTTCATGGAGGAGGTCCATGCCCTTCTTCAAAAAACTACGATCGATGTTACTACCTAGAAATCAAAGGCTCCTAATTTGAGAGAGTCAAGGACCATTACAAAGAACAAGTTAATTTACAAAAGGAAGTAATGAAAAACACATCCAGTTGGTGAAAGCAAAAGTGAATGAAACCCTCCAAAAAGCTCCAACAGGAAAAAGAAGTGTGGCAACCCATCGTTGATGGGATAGACACCTACAAAAAAGTAGAAATTTGTGTGAAGGAGTTGCAAATTGAGGAGATGATGGAGTATATGGAGCTTTCAAATCTCCATTATGCAAATCCAGCCATGCTAACTATTGGATGATCATAGTTTGAATTAGAGAAGTAGGTGGCTAACTTGTACCTATTGTACGAGGCTAAGTTTAAGCATCATAAGGACACCAAGCAAAAGCTTGCAGTGGCAAACATTGAACTCAAAGTTCTCAAGGCATCATTCACTTATCAACGATCGACTACCAAAAACTTGGGCAAGAGAATGAACAACTACCAAGAGCTACAAAACATAATCAAGGTATTCAACATCAAACACAAATAGTTCACTACTTGGTTTGTTAATGTAAAGGAGATGTTCCCAATAATTCCTTACCCGTGGGATGTCCTCGTTCCAACCCACATTGGTGATGCTGCGTAGACTGTGAATGATCCCTAAAGTAAGGAGGAGAAGATGAAGGCATTACTTGATGCCTTTTTTCTTCCATCGAAGGTTGTAGTTGCAGTAGGATAGCCATAGCTACCTCAGCTATTGCACGTGCCTAAAGTCGACAAAGGTTCTTTAGAACCTCAGAAGCCTCCACTGCTCGGGACTATTTGATCTTCTCCACTATCTTCATGTCATCAAAGGATGTGTTATCCAATTTTTGTGTAGTCATGTTATGGTGTTCAATTTTGTATCATGAACACCACAATTTTTGTAATTTTTTGATTCGTACACTTAGGCACTCAATTTTTTCAAGTTAGTTTATTTTGTTAAGAGTTAGTTAATAATCCCATACCTTCCCAATTTTGTAAAGGAACTCGAGGATGAGTTTTCATTCAGTCGTGGAGGTATGATGAAGCATCAAAGTGTCGCATCAATGGGCACTTGTTGATAGGGCCCCATTTACATGGTGTTGCCTTGTCGATGTAGTGTTTGCTACATCTATGGGGTCCCATCGGCATAGTACTATAGCAAAAACTATAAATACGTGCTTCCAACCATGTTTATGGGCATTCAAGTCATAGTAGTAGCCAAACTCTTATAGTTTTTACATTCCAAAGTTAGAATATTTTCCCAAATGCTTGCAGTAGGAGTCATCAAGTGTATAGATTTGTATTCAAACATTATTTTACCTAAACCACACTAGTTTGTATGGCAATAAATATGAGGTTCTTGATAAACCTTGTAGCATCATGGATAGTTTAAGATGTTTGTTTTCTAGAAATTAAGATAAGTAAGTAATTAAGCAACATAAGCTAGATAGATTAAATACATAAGTACAACTACTTTAAGCATAAACATGTATTCATTTGGTAGTCCTAGTAGCGTTATTGCTTGGTGTGCCCAGTAGCATAGCGCTTGGTAACCTAGCAGTGGATATGTGGGTTCATGACATGTACAAAAAGTGGGACCAAATGCTTATGTTAAGACTAGTTAGAGATTAGTTAGTTAGCTAAATTGAATAAGTTATTAAATTACTTCATGACTCTCTTTAAGAACCAAGAACAATAAAACATAAAATAATAAAAATCATATGCATCAATTACACTTAACCATACCATGAGCATTACAAGTATAATTGTGAAGATAATGAATGACCTTAGGGCAAGGTTCATTTTCTAGAAGACTAATGTACTGGAAACTAGAGAGTCCATGGAATTCAATCGGATCATGCATGAATGCTTTACCGTGCATCAGTCCTCCTTCCTATGTGTGCTTTCCATTTGGTGCCATTTGTGATCACAACACATCCAAGGATTAGTATATATAATGTATAACTTATAATGTTTTGATATCTCGCCTTATCAATTGGCTACACTTAGGCTAAAGTTAAACCATGGTAGATTGGTTATTTTATTAATTTTGAAGTTCAAAGCATTATTGAAACTAGTTGGAAGAGTTTAACTTTTGTAATTTCATGTTTTCATGTTGGTTTCTTTATTAAACATTTGTAGGAGATAGAACATTTGGAAAACTTTTCAATCAAAAACTTCAGGTTTCTAGCCCCCACGACTAAGAGCTTACCTCCAATAGCTACAAGGTTGAGGTATGGAGTGATATGGAGAAACAATTAGGAAGATATGGATTATGGAAGGTTTTGGGCTTTGAAAACTACAAAAACTCCTTTGGTGTTTAAAAGGAAATGTGAAAAATTCAAAGTGTGGATGCGTATATAGACTATTCTTGTGCTGCATTGATGGGGTCTCATATATGAGATCTCATATACATAGGGGGTTTGTCGATGAGTACCCATTTATGAAGGGTGTAAGCAAAATGTTTCAACTTGAATTTCTCAAAAAATACATGAAGTTTTCTGATGAAAGTGAGTCCATGGAGTTCCAAAAGATACAAGAATTTGATGGAATCATTGAAGAGGATCTTTAAAAGCCCAAAAATTGAAAAATTGGCTGCATAATATGTTCATTGAAGAAATTGCCTTAAGGAGTGCACAATTGGATGCATTAGATGGGATGCATGAAAGTTTGGATTGCGAGAATGTCTAAGGATGAGGTACTTAACTAACCCAATCAAGAGATATGCAAGTGGATCCTCCCCTTAGTAGGCACATGCCCTTTTTACCCTTGCATAACCTCAACCTAAGAAGTCCATGGATCCCCTAGGTGATTAATGGTTATGAAACTTAAGGACTAAAACTCAGAAGAAATCACCTAAGAATTCAGGCACATCAAACTAAGACATCAAATAGGGACATGGACACTAGCAGTGAGGTGAGTCATGGAAAGCATATATGGATGAGAGAGAAAGTGGAATGGAGTTTCCAATTAAGGTCACATGAAGTTCCTTGTGGATGTTGTGGTTAAATGACTTGATAAAATCCATCCTTAGTCTAGACCAAAACCAACCATGTGCAATGACTTCGCATTGCCACTCTAAGATTAGTCCACCCCCTTGAGACACAAGAGTTCTCCCACAAATCAAACACCATTCTTTATAGAGAAGAAAAAAGAAGTAGGTAGTGATGAAGGGCCTTAGTTAGAGGGGACCTTCAGGCATGGGTAACATGTCTTTCTAGTTCCATAACTAGTACTTGTAGCCTCTTATTTTGTTTAAGGGGTGTGCTTTGAATTTCTATCATTTTTCATTTATATATATATATATATATATTCTCTTCTCTTTTTTTTTCTTTTTGGATGGGAACCACACCATGAAAAGACTTATTAAACTTCCTATTAGTAGTTAACATAGAATGGTAAGAAATCCATGAAAACACTCATGCATCCAAGTGAGTAGAAGAGTACATACAGTATTGAGTTCCCTTAAAGTCACACCCTGTTCAAACCCTTGAATCCTTTCCAAGTCTGAAAACTACCAAGGTCACAAGTTTGTTAAAGTTTTACTTAATGAAAAGGGACCTTATAATTTCAAAATAAGAAAAATCATTGAGTTTGTAAATGGGTAGATGTCATGGACTCATTACCTATTGCATGAAAAAAAAACCGTCTTAGTTAGTAGTACCAAAATTCAAAAATAGAAACTAGACATTAGCAATAAAAAATAATAAGTACAAACCACCATTAATAATAGATCTAGTACCACTATGTACTGTTGGCACAAAGCACTTTATTAGCAGAAATTTAGGAAATCACACCCAAAACAAAGAAAATTATACAAGAAAATGTAAAATATTCAAGAAAAATCAAATTTACCAACAATGGTATAAAACAAAAAAAGTGTAAAATAGAAAAAAATATAAAACAAAAAGGTGTAAAATAAAAAAAGTGTAAAACAAAAATGTGTAAGAAAAATAGGAAAACTAAGGAGCCATATAAATGGTTAGCATGGATTGCCATCTCCCCCACAACTGAGTTGGAAGGAGGAGATCCAAAAGATTGAGCAAGGTTGTCCATCCAATGAAGTGTTGTGTCCACTGGGTTACCTAGGCCCATGGAAAGCATTGACTTGTTGTGTATTATCCAACTACTTTTTATTTGGGCTTTCAAATTTGTAGATCAACATGGCCCCAAAGGGAAGGTTTCATAAATAATATAAGGTCCTTTCCATAACGTATGAAACTTAGTTTGTTGTGGAACATGTGTGGGGTTCTAGTAAAGGACCTTGTCTTAGGTTAAAATTTTACTTTCCTTATCCTAAGGTCATGGCATTGTTTATTGAATGCTTTGTGCACTTTATTTAAGGACAAGGCTACTAATCAATTTTCATTTAAGACATTAAGGTTGATCAATCATTCTCTTTGTGCTAGACTTAGGTCAAGATCCAGCTTATAGGCTATTGAGAATGTATGGAGCTTGAATTGAATAGGAAGTGTTGGTAGTTTCCTGTACACTAGCTCATAGGAATAGTAGCCTATATGAAGTTTCCATGTTAAGCAGTAAGCCCAGAGGCCATCATTGAGTTTTGTGCTCCAATCTCTTCTATATTTGCTAATAGTTGTCGTTAAGATCTTTGTAATCTCCTTGTTAGTAACCTCTGCTTGACCACTGGCTTGGGGGTGTTAGGGTGTTGTTAATTTATGTTCAACCCCTAAGTGTTGCATGAGTTTGCAAAAAGTGATGCTTGTAAAATGGGTTGAATCATCAGAAATCAATGCATGTGGCACTCCAAACCTGTTTACAATGTGTTGTTGAAAAAATCAAGCAATAGTGGAGGATGTACAATTGACAACAACTACTGCTTCTACCCATTTAGTATAGTAATCAATGGTGACGATAATGTACACATTTCCATTGGACATGGGTGTGATGGAAGCCATGAAGTCTATGCCCCATATGTTGAAGGGTTCTAATGGTTGGATCCACTATTGAGGTTTCTCCATTTGTGTGATCATCCCACCACCTTGTTGACAACATTCACAAGATTGAACAAATTGGTGGGCATCCTTGAAGATTGTTGGCCAATAGTACCTTGTCATTAGGATTTTAATGATTGTGCATCTCCTTGCATAGTGGCCTCTACAAGGTCCCTCATGAGCATCTTGAAGAATGCATAGTTGATCAATATCAGGGACACACCAATGAATTAGGTCATTGGTGCATACCTTGTAAAGGTGTCTATTGATTTCCATAAAACATTTGGCCTAACGAAGAAACTGTTGTTTCTTCTTGTGGTTTAGTTCTTGTGGAATCTCTTGAGTGAGTAGATAAGTGAGGATGCCATCATATCACTTTGGTATTATGGGCACTTCATCATTAATTACTTTGGCAAAGAGGACTTCATCAAGTAATTGATCAGAGAGTGCCCTCTCCTTCTCTTTGTTATCCCATCTTAACTAAGAGAGATGGTCAATGACCAAATTCTCAGTTCCCTTTTAATTTACCATCATAAGATCAAGTTCCTGCAAGATCACCAACCATCGTATGATATGGGGGCTCACCATTGGCTTGTTCATCTAAAGCAAATGGCACCATGGTCAATTTGTACAAACACTTTGTACCCAAGCACATAGTGCCTAAACTTTTCCAAAGCATACACCACTGCCATTAGTTCTTTCTCTAATGTTGTGTAATTGATCTATGCACCCACAATTCTTTGGCTTGTATAGTGGATGTAATATGAACGTTTCTGATTATCCAATTGCATTAGCATGACTCCCAAGGGATAATTTAATGCATCCATTATGATATGAAATGGATTGGACTAGTCTAGTGCTTATAGAATTGGAGTTTCTATGAGTCTCTCCTTTAGTTGTTGGAATGCATTTTCACATTCCTTGGTCCAAAATAATAGATCATCTTTCTTTGTTAGCTCGACCAATAGTTTTGCAATTTTAGAGAAATTCTCTATGAATCACTGGTAGTAACTAGTTTGTCCAAGGAATGATTGAACATCTTTAACTATTTTTGGTTGATGGGTTATTCCTTGGATGAACCTTATCTTTTTAGGGCCTACCTTGATCCCTATTTATGAGATTCTATGCCCTAAGACTATGCTCTCTTAGATCATGAGATGGCTATTTTGCCAATTGAGTCGTAGGTCTGTCTCCACACATCTTTTTAATACTTGCTCAAGGTAGTCCAAGGTTTTCTTAAATGTAGCGCCATAAGTGGAAAAGTCATTTATGAATACTTTCATCCCACTACAAATTTGTTGCTAAAAGATGCTCAAGACCAAGCGTTGGAATGTGGCAAGAGCATTGCACAAATCAAAAGACATCTTTTGATATGCAAAAGTCCCCCAGGGACTTGTGAATGTAGTTTTGGCTTGATCCTCTAATGCAATCTAAATTTTGGTTATAGCCACTATAACCATCCAAAAAGCTATAATAGAAATGTCCCGAAATGGTGTGCAATCCAACACTTAATTGAAAAATGACAACAGAAAATGACCTTTGAATGTTGCCATGTTCAACAATTTGAAATCAATACAAACTTGCCACTTGCCATCTTTCTATGACACAATTACAAGTGGGCTAACCCACTCACTATCCACAATAGGATAGATGAACCATGCCTTGAGGAGTTGTTCCATCTCCTCCTTGACGATTTTCTTTAATTTGGGGTTCAATCACTATTGTCACTACTTCCTTGGCCTCATGGTTGAACTGGTATAGATACAATGCTAGCATATCTATGGATTAATCCCAGTGAATTCAAGATATGAATAAGCAGAGGTTGTTGCCATCTATTAATCACATTTAACAGTTTCTCTTTTTGTTTAAGAGAAAGTTTAGCATTGATTATAACCAGCTTTCCATTTTTCAAAAATGCATATTTGAGGTCAGTAGTTAGAGTTTTTAACTCTAGGGGGCTCTTGTTTAAAATTTTTAGGTATTTCCAACTCTCCCCAATAGGAATCATTATTTTTGTCATTAGAGAGTTAGCGATGAACTTACTCTAGTTCATCCATGCCTACAACATAGGTGCATGTGAGGCTCTTAGTCAGTTTCATGCAAATTATGCTACTTTCAAAATTAACTGTCAGCCACTAGATGTCCTTTTGTTTTGTGGCTACGGTGTATGGGTACCTTTGAATATATACCACGTTTGCACGCTGCTTGTGTATGGAAATGGATGCTCTTTTCATAGACCCGAGTTTCTACACGTAATTACACCTTGTATTGTTGTACGCAATGCATGGAACTTATTTCTTCTTGATCTTTTTAAATGCATTTTCTTTGGAAATTTCTAGGAAAAGATCTTTGATGTCCATTCTTACATCAACAATACTTGGCCATGCCCTTCCCATAATGATTGGAAAATCTCCTTTGCAATTCTCAACTTTAATTACTAGGAAATTGGCAAGATAAGATCACCCATAGATAGTGGTCATAGTATCTTTTACCAATCCTAATGGAACAGTGATGGACTAATCTACCAATTCTAATATGATATTGCTTTTCTTAAGAGGTAGCAATTTCTAGGCAATATACATCTCATGGAAAATTAGATTAACACCAAAACCTAAATCCACAAGAGCTTTACATGTTTCATTCTCAACAATCTACAAATAGATAAGAGGACTTCTAGGATCTACTAATTTCATGGGAAGGTTGCCAGCTCGGATCTAGTTAGATACGACATGAGTTAACATAATAGTGTAGATCTTGGAAGGCATATGGTTTGAAGGGCTCTTGATTTGATGATTTGTAGATGATGAGGAAGGAGCAAGGTGATTAACTGTATGAGTTTGTAAGGGCTTAGGAGGGCTATTGGGTCAGAAAAATGGTCGTTTCTGAGATCTAGGTTTTGATCCACTTAGTTGATTAATCAGCTGTAGATTAATGACCCTTGTAGTATTACATTATTGTGGCTAAACTGGAAGCTCATCTTGCATGGATCAAGTAGGTGGTAGTTATCTTGAGGATTGAGGAATAGGTGCATGCACACTAGAAGGGTATGGATGGAATATGAGATCCCTCCTAGGGATTTGAGAATCAATTTGGTGATATTTAGGAGGGTGGTAGTGATGCTTGAAAGGAGAAATGTGATTGGAAGGATCACATTGAGATAGGGGTTGCTGAACGTAATACCCATATGGATTTGGCTGCCTGTAAGGATACTGTTGCAGTGGTGGTGGCATCCCCCATGATTGTGGTTGCTACCCTTGCTAATACTACTCATATGATTGTGGTGGAGTTTCACTTGGATAATAAGATTGTTGTTGGTGGAACTGCCTAGGATTTCCTTAAGGATAAGGCAATTTTCTGAGTGTTTTTGTTTTTGATAGTCGTGGATTCAAAGTATACACCCCAGATTCCTATAAGTGTGACACAACAAGGCAACATCCCTTAGGATGTTCATAGTGGCAGATGTCACATCCACTATCATCATTTGATTCAATCTCCACAACTTCTTCTACTGCATCAGCTTTGCCCTTACTCCTTTGATAAGCACATTCAACTTCTTTCTGCCTCTTGTGGTCACTATCACTATATTGTTCTCTTGATTCTTTTGTGATTTTTAGAGTAGTTTGTAATTTTTCATCTAATGAATCCCACATTTTATCTACCTTAGTCGAAATTTTAGACATAGATTTTTGGATTAGCAAGGTCTTTTGTTGTACCATCTCATCAAGAAGTGATTTCTCCTTATTATCACAAAAGCAGATCTCCTTCTTTCTAATAAAAGGATCCTTATTATATTCTTCTTCACTTTCATGTTTTCTCAACTCTCCTTTTCTTGCTACCTAATTAATTAGCCTTTGTATCTAATGTGTTGTTAATTTTGACAGTCTTCCTTGGGTGTAGACCCCAAGGGTCCTTCATGTTTGTAAGTGAAGCCCATCTATGATGTGGCGAAGTTGTTTCCTCTAAGAGTAACCATGGCCAGGGCATCAGTGTACTAATGAATAATATTTGTCCATGGTAGCATCCAAGGGTTCATGTGTTCTCAACTTCCATCCTTGCATTTTCCTTTGTAGGTCTGACACTCTAGAGTAGGTCTGATACTTGTCATTGAATAGTTCTAGCATTATACTCCATTGACAGATTGACGATGGTTCCAAAGATTGGTACCAGCTTTCTGCTTCCTTGATGAATGTTTTGGGGAATAGCTTGAGCTTTTTCCAATTATTTTTAATATTTTGTAAGGCATAGGCATTGTGAATGGCTTGCAAATGCATTTGAGGATTTGAGTTATATCCCCCCTTAAATCTAGGGATATTGTTCATGTTTAGCCACTTGAATCGACTATCTTTCACATGCCTAGTAGAAATTCTAATAGCCTCTATGTTGAGCATATTTTAGGTGGTCAGTAAAGGTTCATCATCATGACCTTGATGATTTTTGTGATGTCCTCTATCATCCCTTTGTTCATGGTGGTCTCTGAGATTATCATTGTTGTCTCATCACTTACGATTCTTTTTAAATTCAAAGGAAGAAGCTAATCTAGATGAAGAGGGTGAAGAGGGAGGAGGATTGTCAGCACCGTGGTGTCTGCTACTACCTCTCCATTTGTCATGGCCATGATCCTTAGGGTTATTATCATTGTGCTTGTCTGAGTTCCCACTTCGAGTTCCTTTCTTAGAGCTTCAACGACCATGGGACTCATTGTCACTAGAACCTGGATTGTTGATTATTTATTTAGGATTTGGGTTTGACTCCCCTTCACTAGAGTCAAGAGGTGGAGAATCTGCATGTTGAAAACCCTTAGAAAGAGGTTGCTCTTCATCCTCTTGATTTAGCAGGAATAAGGGGTTAGTGAACTGTTTCCTCTTCAAGGCTTTGTGACACTTTTCCTATTGTTGATCTCATTTGCATTGTGTTTGAGTGGGATGATAGTCCTCGAAGTCATGATATTCCATAACATACTCTCTGTGAAGCTCCTCGATGTCCAACCTTATAAGAGTTTGGAGTAGCATCTTGAGAATAGATTAGTCAAGTGGCAATACAACATTCCCCTCCATGTCTCATCATCACATTTGTTCATCTTGATGGAGGATGTAAGTGAAATTGGATAAAAACTCATTAGCATGAGTGTACACCACTCTACATTCTTGTGGTACTGTTGACCTAGAATTGTCTCACCTATGAGAAGAAGAAGACATTTTTGTTAGAAATAGTTTCTCAATGTGCTTGTAGTATAGTCTTGATTAATTGTTATGATTTAACTTTGTTGAATTCATTTCAATAATGTTGAATAATTTTGACTAATCCTAGATTGATAGTGTATGGTACTTACTAAGAATCCTCGACAATGGCACCAATGATGAGCGATGAGGTATCTCTACATCCAACCATACAAATCACTAAGGCGTTTACACATGATCTAGTCAAATTCTATGGATTCCTAGTGTTCTTGTACACAGGATTCAATCTAGAAGGTGAATCTAATCATGGAACAATCATTGTCTTCCTAACTACACTTGTGAGGCTCAGTTGTATGATTTAACTATAATTGAGGCATATGATTTTTATTATTTTATATTTTATTCTCCTAAGGTTGGTAATAGATTGAGAATAATTTGATTAACTAATTCAACTAATTTAATTGCTAATTAATAACTAACTATCCTAACATAAGTATTTGGTCCAACTTTCTGTACATCTTTGATGAGATGCGATATCGCATAGGTCGCGATATCGCGGTAGTCGCGATATCACATCCCATGCGATATCGCGGTCCATCGCCAAGTCTATAAATAAGAGGCAGCTTTCCCTTGTTTCCTCATCCTGAGTCAAAAGTAGGGAAACTCTGGCAATTTGATCACTCCAGAGATAGAATATTTTCCATGTGCCCGCAGTAGGAGTCCTAAAGTGAATAAATCTTTATTCGAGCAACATTGTACCTGAACACAAGTTGTGTACGGCAATAAAGATGAACTTCCTAGATAAACCTTGCAGTGCATGGAATAGGATTTTATTCATTGTTATTTATTGCTTTCTCTTAGTAATGTGGAATGAGTATGACTTGATTACGAGCATCTAAGGATGTGTACAGATAGTCAAGGAATCGGCTGCTCATCACAACGTGGTATGAGTATGACTTGATTATGGGCATCTAGTGTGACTACTTGGTAACCCGGTGGCGTATTCAGGATCTACACTTCGTAATCCCAATGGTAGTCATGCATAAAGATGTGTATGGTTAGTCAATTAATCGGTTGCTCATCGCACTTAGGCTAGATTAGATTCTCTCAACCCTTTCCTCCTAGTTAAGTGCCTCAGTACGACCACTTCAAGCACGTGCATTAGGCGTGGTGATCCCAAAAACGATTAGCGTTTGGTAACCACGGTTGCATCGGTTCAGGGTGTGTATGGTAAGTGGGAATAGATGCTGACGCTAGGTAATTTAGACTTAGTTCATTAGTTAGAGTTAGTTAGTTTCTCCAACCCTTCACCTCAATAGCATAGGAGATAAAACATAAAAGACTATAAAAATCATATACCTCGGACTTACTTAACCATACACCGTGACAACTACAAGTAAGTCTGGGAAGACAACGAATGATTAACCCCAAGTGTTCCATGGGGCGTGTAGGCACTTAGTCTGCGGAGTTCGACCAGATCGCACGTGCTACACTCGTTTCGTATGGTTGAGTGTAGGGGTACCTCGCCACTCATCAATCTTGAACACGTACAACATTGTTGGGCAACCAAGCATTAAGTGCTATTGGGATTACCAAGTGTTATACGTATGCTTGAAGTGGTCGTACTTATGTATGCTAGTCTATTTAGTTTAATTAATTATTTAAAGTCTTAATCATCTTACCTTAATTAATTAAGTAATTAATGAAAAAATAATAAATGCATAAATAAATCATTAAGCTAGTCTAAGTGCTGCAAGGTTTATCAAAAAGCTTGTCTTTATTACTACATACATTGTGGTGCTTAGTCAAATAAAGATATGTACACTTCTTAACTCTTTCTACGGGTACTTAGAAAATTATTCTATCTCTTACAAAAACAAACTACAAGAGTTTTGCTAGCAACTGAAATTCTAACTCCCCATTAACATGGCTAGGGTGTTGTATTTATAGACCTACTAGGGTGCCATGTTGACAGGTACACGTCAACGTGGGAAACCCTATGTTAATGGGATGCAATTGATAGGTTTGTGTCGATGGCATCCCGTCGACGCAATCAACCAAAGATACTTCATCAATAAGGCTAGAATGATAATGATGATTGAGGAATATAACAATGCTAAATTAGTATACCCTTTAGGATTAAACTTGTGACTTGGGGTTACTAGGCCAAGATCGTTCACAAAGATCTACCTCTTTATAGAGGTAAATGGTGAAAGAAAACTCATGTATCCAACCTTATTTTGTTAGGATAAGGCTAGAATGATGATTGGATAATATAACAATGCTAAATTAGCATACCCTTTAGGATTAAACTTGTGATTTGCATATCACAAACAACATGCTCTAAGTATGAATTGGTTTTGGATGAACTAAGTTCAACTTAGTAGCATTGATTGTTAAATAAGAATTTGTTGTTGATTGTTAGTTATAATTGATTTAGATTTAGAAATTAATACAAATGTTAATGTAAATTAATGTGGTTGCATAACCAAGAAGAGTTTTATGATGAGCTCATGAATAATCCTCATTTATTCAACAAAGATTTCAATGAAGAGTAGACTAGTCCCAACACCCAACCATACAATCTACAAGCATCATAGTAGATGATGTTGTAATCCATGGATGGGACTAGCATGATGTCTAGATAGTTAAATATGAGATTGCAAGTCATTGTATTTCCACTTGGACTAGTAGTAGCTCTAATATGTATGGTTAGTGTAAGGTAAGGCATACGATCATTGATGTTGTGTGGTTGTGACTAAGCTAGATGGAAACATAAAAATTAATTAATTAATAAATAAGGAAAAAATAAATCCTAAGCTAGCCTAAAGGCAATGAGTATCCATTCCCAACTTCTTGTACATGTCTTGAACTAATGTAACCATCACTTGGCTTACTAAACAACATGCTACTAGGAGTATCAAGCAATATCATTGCTGAGTTACCAAATGATTATGTGCTATGCTCGAATTTGCTCATGCTCATTTTGTCAAATTCTATGTGCAAGGGAAAAATAAATATTAAGTAAATGCGTAGAAAATAAATTGCATTGAAAGTAAATTCTATTCTAAGTCAAATTGCTACAATGAATATGAATCAATCTTGATCTTATTGTCGATCATGGATTATATTCAAGTACAATGTCACTTGAATAAGATACTCTATAGGCAATTCAAATTCATGCCATACACATTCATTGACTTTTCTAAGCTACAAGGACAAACACATTCATTGACTTTTCTAAGCTACAAGGACAAACTGACCAAGTTTTGGCTTAACCTACTTGACCAAAATGGTGCATAAATAGATGAACTATATTTATAAACATTTTTTTGCAACCATGTCACGGTAGATTGTCAACATAGCCGTATCAACGTTGAATAAGCTGTCCTAAAATCACCTCCTACTACGTTGTTGCCGGTAGCGCCGCTGTTATGCGACTCATTTTTATAGATCATGCAATTTGTTACATTAATTGATTTGTCCTAATATAGAATAGAAAAACCTGTGGTGATCGATATAGAAAAATCGAATATTAATAAATATTGAGGATCAAAGATTACACTTGAAATTGTTTAAACTAATTCAAATCCAATGCCATCTCTCCCAGCAAAACCGGCCTTATCCGTTGGCGGGTGTTTCACGTTCAACAAATCTGCAACTTCACACAGAAAAACATAATCTCTTCACTCCATTCCACTGAGCTAAACCAGCAACGACAA
Source organism: Gnetum montanum (assembly GCA_015680685.1). Taxonomy (NCBI): domain Eukaryota; kingdom Viridiplantae; phylum Streptophyta; class Gnetopsida; order Gnetales; family Gnetaceae; genus Gnetum; species Gnetum montanum. Next base: position 113,360 of record MNCI01008525.1, read on the forward strand.
TGGCGGCCACCGTAGCCGCAGCAGCAGCAGCAACATCAGTAACAACAACAGCAACAATGCCGAGGATGCGCCAGTGGCAATGGCGCAGCGGGAGGATCCCCTGCGCGCAGAAGATGATGATGAAGAAAAACTCGGTCCTGAAAACGAGAACAAGAACAGTGGCAATGGCGTCATACGAAGCCGGGGTTGGAATTATGGGAACAAAGCTTGGCATGATGTCGTATTTCGAAGAGGAGGAGGGAGATTCCGCGAAAATGGTGCCGGTCACCGTCGTCGGATTCCGCGAGGGCAACATCGTGACGCAGGTCAAAACGCGAGCCACCGACGGCTACGAGGCCGTGCAGGTCGGCTACCGCCGCGTCCGTGATCGCAAGCTTTCGAAGCCCGAGCTAGGGCATCTGCGCAAAATCGATACCATTCCTATGCGCCACTTGCAGGAGTTTCGTCTCGTTTCCGTCGACGGATTCGCCCCCGGCCAGCTGCTCGCCGCTGCCGAGCTTTTTAATGAAGGCGATCTCGTCGACGTTTCTGGCATCTCCATTGGCAAAGGGTTTCAAGGTACGCTACATGCTTTTGTAATTTTCTCCCTTTGCGTTTTGTTGCCTTTCTTTGAATTCGGTTGAAATTTTGAGTTTTTATTTTCTGCTTTGGCTGCTTCTGTTTCGAATTTCAGTTTGAGTTTTATTTCTGTGCTTTGGCTGCTTCAGTTTCAAAATTGGGAATGGACAAGGTAAGGTATTGTCCGTTATAGGCCGACGCTGCGTTGTTATGTGTTTGGATTTATGAAATTGAAATTTTATTACGTCTTTTTACATTTTCTTCGAATGCGGTTGAAATTTTCATTACTTGCTTTGGCTGCTTCAATTTTAAAATTGCGAATCAAGGGAACTTGGTAAAGCATTCTCGGTTGGATAGGCCGCCGCATTTGAAATGTTAAGGTTTATGAAACTGAAATTGAAATTCTATTATGTCCGTAGCTGTGCATGTATTCAACCTTGGAACTCTACCTGCTATGAGTTATGTAAACATCATCAACAAAATTACCAAGTTTTCTTGGGAACTTTTGAAACCAATCCTCAAATTAGTAACATTTATGTAGTTTTTTTCATTTATGTCAATAGCTTTCAACAGATTCGGGAAAATTTTAGGGCTAATTTGAAAAAATTCAATACTTATTTGTTTTATGTAATGTAGATTTTTTTCCATTTCTTCAAGTTCAGTTTAAGTTTTGTTTCATTTCTTTGGCTGCTTCAATTTGAAATTGTGAATCAGTGGAACATTTTAAAGCATTCTGTTGTAAGCTGCACATGTTTCAATTTATGAAACTGAAATCGAAATCCAGATTTTATTACCCTCTGTATTTATTAGAGTAGAAATGTACATGCTATGAATTTTTTGAAACATCATTCCAAAAATTATCAGTATCCTTGGAACAAATCAATTAGTTTTTAGTTAGGATTCCACACTTCTATTGGGCAACCATATGAGTTTGTGATTTGGGAATAATTTTTGATTAACTTGAAAAATTCAATACTTATTGATTTTATGTATTGTAGATTTTCTTTTCTTTTTTCTTCAAGTTCAGTTTAAATTTTGTTTCCTTGCTTTGGCTGACTCAATTTCAAAATTGTGAATCAGTGTGAGATGGCAAAGCTTTTTGTGTTTCAGGCTAGGGTTCCAAGTGTTTGACTTTATGTAGGTACTTCATCAACAATCATTGAATGACTTGTTGTGCTTTTCAAGAATCTGTATATCTATTCAAGAGGTTACTAATGTCTGGTACCATGGTTGCCCATGACTTCATTAATTGCACTCATATATGCTAGTTTAGGCCTGGTTTAAACTGCAGCATGTCTTAGGTTGAGCCTAGCCCAAACTTGAACATATAATAGTACAGCAATGGTTGACATATGCAGCATGATTCTTTACGTAAAATTCTGTTAGCATTAATAGATGTTGTTTGCTGTCCCTGCTGGAAATTTGGTGGTTATATTTTGCTTTAGATTGGCTAACTTTACGGTGTGTCTCAGGGGGAGAATGTGACTAATATACAAAGCAGGATCTTTCGTATGCAGTCTGTATGCTATTAACACACACGTAACTATCATTTTAAGCATTTTCTGAATTCCTGCTCTTTTTTTAGTGAAATCAAGTTTCTTGCCGCAGTGCTGGTATAAGAGCACACAATCTTTCGATTAGTTTGCCAACCAATTTTCCTCAAGATGCACTTGCTTTAGCTCTTAATATGTCCAATGAAAATTTATGGTGTAAAAATATCAAAATGTCAGTGAAACCTTCTTCTCAGCAAATCCTTCTTCTGCTTCATAACTTAATTTCTCTTTGCATTCTGTTTCTTGTTAATGTCCATCAACTTTACATCTACTTCATCTGAGTTGAATTAATGACCTCCCTGTAAATACTGTTTTGATATGATCAATTTATTTTTTAACTCAGACAAGCTGTGAATTGGATTCTTCATAAATATCTGTGACTGTAATTAAGTTAGTAAAAAGAGAATAAGTTCATATTAGTCACCGATTCCATCATGATTACTATGAAGAGTTGCCTTTCTGTTCTCAGAAAGTTGGTCCAATAGATCACTCTTCAAGTGAGTGAGATTTTGGATATATCCAGGTTGAATATTTTTGGCTTCATCTTTTATTTTGGTTTTTTCCCTCAAACAGATTTTTGAATAAGCTTTTCTAAAGAGTGATCTGCAAGCCTTGGATCATTAGCTCACTTTGATCTGTTACTCTTGGGGTTTTGTGTGCTTTGGTGTCTTATATACATATATATTTCCTTTGAATGGTGCAATTCCAGCCAATTTTTTCAGTTTGCCTGGTTAATTAAATTTTGTAACAGTGACCAGATGCAGATCTGCCTGCTCATAGTTGATGGGTATTCAAACTTGTTATAGTATTGATATTGACAATTTTGTATGGCTTCATGCACCCTTTTCATATGACACCGTTATTACAAATTTACTTTGATTCATAGATTTGTTGGAACATATGTTTTAGATGAATCAGAAAGTGTTTGCTGAAAATTATTAGACAAACAAAATATCACTGTTTTTTATATATCTATTTATAAGTTTGCAATGAATTTAATGTTGCTATCGCTAACCATGCCATATCTTTGTTAAGGTGGTATTAAAAGACACAACTTCAAAAGAGGACCTATGACTCATGGTTCCAAAAGTCATAGACAATTGGGTTCAATTGGTGCGGGCACAACTCCAGGGCGAGTCTACCCAGGCAAAAAAATGCCAGGAAGAATGGGGAACAGGAAGACCAAAATCAGGAAACTGAAAATTGTGAAGATTGATCCCGATCTTCGGATTGTAATGATTAAGGGTGCTGTTCCAGGAAAACCAGGGAATCTTTTGAGAATCACACCTGCAAAAATTGTTGGCAAAAACATTCCCAAAAGCTAAATGTTCTAATGTCTCACTTGTGTAGTAGAAAGTGGCCTTTTGGTTTTCTTGTTTTACCAGCAGCTTGGTTTCAATATGATAATCAACTAATGTTTATTAACCGGGTTGTGTTCACTTAAAATTTAAAATACAGTTAAGAGAAGAAGTTTGGAACATTGTTAATGGGTGGCAAAATAGGGTAAGGCTGCTATGCTGAGCAGCTGAGAAACATTTTTCTCAATAGTTTCAATGCTGTTCTTGCATGTTTTTTTGTTTTGCTTGATATGTGACAATTCAATTGTATTTGCTCTCTTGTATATGGTCAAACTTGTGTTCAAAACTTATCCTTCAGCCTTACTTTTGTTATGGGGTTAAGGTGATATACCTGGAACAACAGGCCCTGATATTAGGCTTTAAACTTAGCATCTTCAAGGGCAAGACAATGTGAGCTGATCAACTAGCCAATGGCCTGAGCTCAGCCTTATTGGATGTTAATATAAGACAGAAACAACATTAAAATATTTAATGTTTTTTGGCAAATGATTTAATATAGATAATTATTTTATTTGTTATGGCAAAGAAAGAGGCAAAATGGAAACCAAGATAGGTTGAGGCATAAATTGGCAAAGGATAAGGCAAAATATTTCAATCAAAGACCATGAAATTATTGATAGATGTAAAAATTATTTTTGAAGTTTATTAAATGAAAAATTTTCAAGAAAATATATCCAGCAAGAACCCAATTTTGGTTTGGTTAATGCAATTTGTGAAAATAACTTTATTTAAGATGAAAAATGAAAAAGTTGTTAGAGTAGATAACATTCTTATAGAAGCTTGGAAAGCATTGGGAGATATTGGAGTTTCATAGTTGACACAATTATTTAACAAAATTTTGAAAGATGGAAAAATGCCAAGAAATTGGAGAAAAAAACATTATTGTTCTCATCTACAAATATAAAAATGTATAAAATTGTGCAAATTATAGAGGAATAAAGCTAATAACCCATACTTTGAATCTTTGGGAGAGTTAGAGTAGCATTTTAGACTTGAATTAATAATATCAAAAAATCAATTTGATTTTATGCAGAGATGTATTATAGAGGCTATTTTCTTATATGATAATTCATGGAGAAATTCAAAAAGCATAAAAAAGAATCTACATTTGATCTTCATTGATTTGGAAAAAGGATATGGTAAAGTGCCTAGAGATGTTATTTTGTGGACTTTACAGAGGAAAAACGTCTCTAATAAATATATCAAAGTGATTCAAGATCTATGAAGGAGCTACTACTAGAATTAGAACAACTTGTGGAATCACATTTAATTTTTTGAGTCACGGTAGTTCCACATCAAGGGTTTGCACTTAACCTATACTTATTTGCTATTTTTATGGATGAATTAACAAAGGTAAGGTAAAATGAAATGCCTTAGTGTATGTTATTTGCCTGGTGATATTGCCTTGTGGATACAATTAAAGAAAATATTGCTTGTAAAATGGAAATGTGGCAAAATGCTCTAGAATTTAAAGGCTAAAAAATTAATAGAAGCAAAATAGTATACATGGAATGCAATTTCAATAACAACACAAACCGTAAAGCAAAAGTGATAATTTAAGGCCAAAAAGTCCCTCATTGCAAACAATTTGGCTACTAGGATCAATGCTTCAATCAAATATGAAAGTTAATAAAGATACAAGGAATAGGATTAAGGCAAGATGGTTAAAATAGAGACATGTTAGTAGTGTTCTATGCAATAAAAGAATCCTAATCAAACTAAAGAGAAAATTTCATATGACAATCATCAAGGTTACTATTTTATAGGGTGCTCTAAATGTTTGGCAGTACAAAAAAGGAATGAACAAAAAATTACTATGGTAGAAATCTGAATACTTAGATGGATGTTAAATGTTACAAGAAAAGATAAATTGCATAATACAAATATTAGAGAAAGACTAAGAGTTGCTTCTATTTTAGATAAGCTATAGGAATCGTGTCTTAAATGGTTTGGGCATGTACAAAGAAGATTTAATAAAGAGCTTATTACAGAAGTATGTTACATCACTATTTAAGAAATGCCACTAAAATGAGGACTAAAAAAGACATGGAAAAAAACAATTGGAGATGATTTTAGCAAATAATCAAAGATGTAGCTTTGCATAGATGTGAATGTCAAAAGATAACTCATGTAGCAAATCTCATTTTGTTGGGACAAGGCTAGGATGAAGAAGAAGAAGAACTATTTCTTAAGTATGAAAATATAGTAAGAATAAAAAGGTTCACAATGTGGTTCAATTATTACAAGTGTCATAATATGCTTTGGGTAGTTTCATTGATGAGACTTCTTGATGCCATGCTATGTACATTTTGGAAGTTTAATAAGTTCTTATATTAATATAATACAAATTATGTTTTAGTTTATATCATCATCATACTCTTGTTCTTTCAGATGCATTAGGTTCTTAAACCCTCTTTTAAATTTGATATGGTTCACAAAGGCAAAACAATTTCTAGAATCTAGTTTTGTTCTTGTTGCAATATGGAAGGACTAACCCTAACATAGTAAAGCACTCATAGAAAGAATTTTTCATGATAGTAAATTAAACTTATTTCTACTAAAGCTTCTTTCTCCTTAAGCTTGTTAATCTTAATAACCTTTGGAGCTAATTTTCTATAAGTGGGACATAGGTGTACATAGAAAATACAAAGAGGTGTTAGCTTAGTGGTAATAGTGTTGTCTTGGTAATATAGGTTATGGTTTTGATTCCAATGGGTAGCATTGAGCTATAATTTTTTAAAATAAAATTCTATAAAAGGAATTCTAAAATTTTCCTTAAGTAAAAAAAAATTTAGTTTGACAAAAAACCTTTGCATTCTTAAATTATATGAATTATGTGGGTTTTTTTTAAAAAAATTTCTTTGCAATGGAGGGTGGAACCAAAACTAGATTTAGCCTTGAGACATAAAGTCACAGAAATTTATAAGGGGGTGTTGGACCCTAAAAATAATATTAATAATAAGTAAAAAAATTCAAGTACATCACATGATGAATACAAAGTGGAGAACACCAAAAACGACATTGAAAGGAAAACTATTGCAATTACAAGCATGTCTCCTCAATTCTATAACCTTATAGCTTGTATTTTTTAAAATAAAAGAGAGAAAATTTAATTGCTAGTTGGTGAGATGACACTACCCTAACAACATTTACATCACTTTCAACATCTATGCTTGAACTTAAAACAACAAAAGGATTTGAGGTAGCAATAGAAAGCTACAATAACATGTTAACATTTGAAAGAATATGAGAAATTTGTAGAACATAATCTGCAGCATCATTACTTTGTTGTTTTTAATTACATTGATTTTGAGTTAGTATTAATCTTTGAGTTAACATGGATTTTGTTATATAAGTACAACTTTGTCTGGATTGATCAATAATTTCTGTAGTACAAGGTAAAACATTTATAAAAGCTTCTATTTTCTCCAATTTTTTTGTTGTCATTTGATCATTTTTATTATTGACATTAACTTGATTTTTCATATCTTCAACTTCAGATTGTTTTTTTTTTATATCATCAATTTCAACATGTTATTTTCTTTTCCTTGAAATCTTTTTCTTTAAGCAAAAAAGGATAAATGTCAAACATATGTCCTTCATGATGACAAAAATGTAAGAGTTATGAAGATTATAATATGAAGTTGGTTAAATGTAAGTCTTTTTGCTTGCTTGCAGAACCAAATTCTTTATATGGTTAAGAAGATTGATTTCAATAAAAAAATCTTTACAAAAACCAAATGGTGTAGAAATAGTTCCATATGCTTGATAGAATCAGGAAAACTAATAATTTCATGCTCAATTTTCTGAAAAATCAACAGGAGAATGAATAGATCAACAAAACATGACTTTAGAATATTCTTTAGATTGGATATTAGAATCCAGAATCCACTTATGAATGATTGATGAACCGTGATATCGGGGCTGTGATATTGGGTCCGCGATATCGGAGCCTGCCAAGCGATATCGGACACCCGATGTCGGAGCTTGTCTTTTTGCCTATAAATAAGAGGTGCGCACACTTGGTTTGACAATAGGTTAATTTAGTCTCTTAGTCCCTTACCCAAACTCTTGCACTTTTCCCTTCTCAAAGTTAGAATTAGTTTTGAGTGCCTGCAGTAGGAGACATAAAGTGAATGGATCTCTATTCAAGCATTGTGTACCTAAGCACACCTTGTGGCCGAAAATAAAGACGAACTTTGTGATAACCCTTGCAGCATTCGGAATAGATTATCTCTTACCCTTCATGTTATTTACAGTTATTTAATGCTTTCTGTAGTTAATTAATGTTTTCTCTCTCACCTTGTTAATTCTCCCAAGTAAGCACACTCAGTACGACCACTTCGAACATGCGTGGAAAACTTGGTAACCCAGTAACGATTAGTGTTTGGTAATCCCAGTAGTGCTACACTGATTCAGGATGTGTACGGAAAGTGGGAGCGAATGTTGGTGTTAGGACTAGTTAGAGCATAGTTGATTAGTTAAATTAAATTAGTTACTTAATTATTTCGCTTCTCCCTTTTTAGCATCAGGACATAAAACATAAAAATATATAAAAATCATATACCTCAAGTTTACTTAACTATACAATTGTGCTATACAAGTGAGCTTGGGAAGACAACGATTAACTAACCCATCCTTGTTCTATAAAAGTGCATAAGCACTTAGTCTTTGGAATTCAACTAGATCATGTGTGGATGCTCTTATTTGTATGGTTGAGTGTAGGGATACCTTGCTGCTCATCATTGGCGCCGTTGCTGAGGACTTTGTTGTTTGTGTGCTAAATAGAACTTAGGAAATCTTTCCATTGTTGGAACAAACCCTTAGGGTTGGTTATTTTAAAATTATTAGAAAAGAGAAGAGAAAAGTGTGTCACACACTGAAGAATTAATCATGTCTCCTTCTTCTTATGAGAGCGTTTCACCACCTAGGTCTAACACAACGAACAATCGAAGGCGTAGTACACATGATGACCCACCAGTGCCCTAAGAGTTTCGTGTGGTATACGTTCATCCCAATGAGTATATACCAAACTTTATCTTTATCCTCCACCAGAATGAACAACTGCATTGGCATGATTTATAAGGTAACATAGTGTTACCTCCTGATCGTTTAGTCCCAAGCATGCTTCTTCGTGCTCTCATATGAATTGGTATGCAACACTTACAAGTAGAGTACATTGTGCATGAACACGACTCAAGAGAGTATCAACCCACAGAGGCACAACATCAAAGGGACTTACAACAAGAGAGACATCATAAATCTATGAAGGGGAAGTGGTTGCTGGATGTCCCATATGTCATAGGTGAAAATGAGGCTGGTGAACTTGCTTCAGGAGGTCTTCCACACAATGATTGATGAGATGCGATATGCACTGAGCCGCGATATCGCATCCCCTACGATATCTCGTCCGTCCCTATGATATCGCGTACGCGATATTGCGGTCCGCCGCCATATCTATAAATAAGAGGCGGCACCCCTTCATTTCGGAATCCTGGCTAGAAGTAGCGAAGCTTTGGCAGTTTGAACACTCCAGAATTAGATTAATTTCCCATGTGCTCGCAGTAGGAGTCCTAGAGTGAACGGCTCTTTATTCGAGCAACTTTGTAACCTGAACACAAGTTGTGTACGACAATAAAGACGAACTTGATTGGATAAACCTTGCAGTACATGGTTTTATTTATTGTTATTTATTGCTATCCTAGTGCACACGAGTACGACTTGATTACGAGCATCTACGGATGTGTACGACTAATCAAGGAATCAGCTGCTCGTCGCAACGTGTGAGTACGACTTGATTCCGAGCATTGTGACTGCTTGGTAACCTAGTAGCGTATTCCAAGATCTGTGCTTGGTAATCCCAGTAGTAGTCCAATGTGTACGGCTAGTCAAGGAATCGGCTACTCATCGCTAGGCTAGAACGTGTGATAAGTACGACTTGGCTACGAGCATCCACGGGTGTGTACGGCTAGCCAAGGAATCGGTTGCTTATCACACTTAGGCTAAATAGGTGCCTTAGTACGACCACTTCGAGCACTTGCGTTACATGTGGTGATCCCAGTAACGATTCACGTTTGGTAGCCATAGTTGCATAGTTCAGGGTGTGTCCGGTAAGTGGGAACGGATGCTGACGCTAGTTAAATTAGACTTAGGACATTAGTTAGAGTTAGTTAGTTTCTCAACCCTTTCCCTCATTGCTTAGGAGATAAACTGAAAAATACCAAAAAAATCATATACCTTAGACTTGCTTAACCATACATCGTGACACATACAAGCAAGCCTGGGAAGACAACGAACGATTAACCCCAAGTGTTTCTTGTGGTGTTAAGGCATTTAGTCTACGAAGTTCGACCGGATCGTGCGTACACGCTTGTATTCGTATGGTTGAGTGTAGGGGTACCTCGCCACTCATCATTGGCGCCGTTGCTGGGGATTAAGTATTTTTTGCCAATTGAACATAAGGGATATCACTCACATCGTTGTGAGC
>MNCI01008525.1:128758-145795 GCA_015680685.1 Gnetum montanum
CACTCAACTATCCATAACCTGGATTTTGGTACTGACGGACACAAAGGATCTGAAAAAGGAACATGAACACATGACAAAGATGGACATTCTGATCATAACCGCGATTGAGGCTGCAACCACCAAAGAGAAGGAAGCAGACAACATCATGGTGATGATCCTCCTCCCTCTTCACCTCCATCATCTCCTTCCCCCTCTCCTTCAAGATTGGAACATAGTCGTAGAGGGAAAGACCCTGAGGATAATGGTAGGTGAAATAGGAATAATAGATAAAACAGTTGAGCAAGGGGACGAGGGCATTCTAGAGAAACACACTGTGAAAGGAGGGAGAGTAGGAAACAACATAAGAATCATAGACATCATAGAGAATAGGATCACGATGAACCCCTACTCACTACCTGAAGTATGCTAGATATAACTGAGGCTGTTAGAATCCCAATAATGCACCAAAAAGATAGCAAGATCAAAAGATTGGACATGAACAATATCCCATGATTTGAAGGGGGATACAATACTGATCCTCAAAATCATTTGCAAGCATTTCACGATGCATGTGCCTTGCAAAACATAGAAAATGAGTGGTAAAAACTCAAGTTGTTTCCACAGACACTGATCAAGGAAGCAAAAAGTTGGTACCAGTCGTTAGAACCGGAGTCCATTCGCTAATGGAGTACCATGTTAGAACTGTTCAATGATAAGTATCAAACGTACTCCCAAGTGTTCAACCTACGAAAGCAAATCCAAGGATGGAAACAAGGAGGACATGAACACTTGGATGCTATCATGGGCTAATATTATGCAATATTACATCGTTGCCCAGGCCATGGTTACTCGTAGAGGGAACAACTACGCCATCTTGCATATGGGCTTAGGTATAAAATGCGAAGAACCCTTGGGAGTTATGCCCAAGAAAGGCTATCTAAGCTTAGGGCCCATCTAGTACAAAGATTGTTGGAGCAAGTTGCTAAAGAGGAAGGTAAGTTAAGGAAAAGAGAGAGTGTAGAAGAATATAACAGAGATCCTTCCCTCCAGAAGAAGGGAGTTATGTGAGGATGAAGAAGAGTCACCACTCGAAGAGATGGTGAATAAGAAAACTTTGCCCATTTAGAAATTTGTATCAGAAGTATCGACAAAGGTAGATTAAATGTGGGACTCCCTAGATAATAAATTTCAAACCATTCTTAAAATAGTAGAGGAGTCTAGGGAATAAAGTAGTGATCAAGAAAGGAGAAAAAAAAGAGAAGCTGAATATGCATGTAACAAAGGTCAAGCTAAAGTGGCCATCATCGAAGAGGTTGTGGATTCAGATACAGACAATGATGGTGGATGTGAGATATGCCAATATGACCATCCTAAGGGATGTTTCCCTCTAATCTCACATCTACAAGAATCTGGAGTGTATGCACTCAACCCATGATTAAACAGAAGGAAAACACCCTGAAGGTTACCTTATCCTCAAGGTAACCCAAGGAAGTTCCACCAACTCTTGACATATTATCCAAGTGTAACTCCACCACAACTAAATGGGCAATATCAACAATGGAAACACCCACAATCATGGGAAATGCCACCACCATGTCAACAGTACCCTTATCGTCAGCCTGACCCATATGGATACTACGTGCAGCAACTAATCTTTCCATGTGACTCTACTAGTCACGTCACTCCTCAGCCTCACTACCAAGACCAAGAGTACTATATAACTCCTTCTCCTAGGGGTGATGTTCCACAAAAAAACTATCCTTCTCATTCGGCTGCATGTCTTCCACCCTTAGCTCCATTACGACCTACTCCAGCTATATAGGGTGAGCTCCCTACCCAGCCATAGCAATGTAATGCTACAAGGGCTGTTAATCCTCAATCTACTATTGATTCAGATAACCACACAAAGAAGAGACCTTTCTTTAGAACCAATAATCCAACTAAGTTCTTACAACCACAAGTAGCTAATCCTCCAAACACCTCACCATCATTCAAATCTTCGAAACTCCCTTCAAACCAAAAACCACGCCCCACACATATGGTCATGTTGACTCATGCCATCACTAATTGGATTAAAGCTGGCCACTTTCCTAGGAAATTTTCTGATCCTGGAAGTCCTCTTATATATCTACAAATTGCTGGGAATGAACTGTGCAAAGCTCTTTTGGATTCAGGTTCTAGTGTCAACTTAATCTCTCAAGAAATGTATAAAGCTTGGAACCTGACACCACTGAAAAAGAGTAACATACATTTAGAACTGGCTAACCAGTCCATCACTGTCCCATTAGGACTAGTGGAAGACATCTCACCACTGTTTGTGGATGGTCATATCCAACCGACTTCCTAGTGATTCAAGTTAACAACAGAAACAGGGACTTCCTAATCATAATGGGAAGAGCATGGTTAAGCACAATTGACGCACACCTAGGAATACATGATCTTTTTCTAGAAATATGAAAGGAAAACACATTTGGAAACATTGAAAAGAAGAAAGTTCTATGCATCGCATACAGTGACACAGGGTGTAATTGCATGCATAAGTCCTAGTTTGTACAACATTTAACATTGCCTACATGCAACCAATGTGCACAAGTAACCAACATACAAAGATGGTTGTATGTAGCAGCCACAAGATAGGAAGGCACCCAATGGTTGACAGCTAACCAAGAGAGCAATTCAACTATATGCATGGAACCAACTGAGGGTTTTACTTGCACTTACATTGATAACATAGATACATTAGAGCAGGTCCATCACCAACTTCCACGTCTCGACATTGAAAGTATCAAATGGGGGAAGTTGGAAATCCTTGACAAATTTAAGCAAGAGCCCCTTAAGTTAAAACCGTTGCCCACCGGTATGGAGTACATATTTCTCAAAAATGGAAAATCGGTAATTATTAATGCTAAGCTCACTCCTCAACAAAAAGAGAGACTACTAGAAATGGTAAACAAATGGTTGAAAGTCTTTGCTTGGTCATATCTTGAATTAACTGGAATAGACCCTAGGATATGCCAGCATAGAATTTACACTGACCCCTCCATGAAGCCTCGACGATAACCATAGAGGCGACTGAACCCAAAGTTGAAGCAAGTGGTTAAAGAAGAAATTGAACAACTTCTAAAAGCTGAGTTCATTTACCCCATTGCTGATAGTGAATGGGTTAGTCCCTTAGTCATTGTGCCCAAAAAGGAAGGTAAATGGAGGATGTGTATAGACTTTAGGCTACTAAACATGGCAACATTCAAAGACCACTTTCTATTTCCATTCGTTAACCAAGTCTTAGACACCATTGTAGGGCCTCGCTACTATAGTTTTCTGGATGAGTACAATGGATATAACCAAATCCAAATAGCACTAGAAGACCAAGCTAAGACTACATTTACAAGTCCTTGGGGGACACTCACATATAGACAGATGTCGTTTGGCTTGTGCAATGCCCCTGCAACATTTCAACATTTGGTTCTAAGCATCTTTTAGCAGCAAATAGGGAATGGTGTAGAGGTCTTCATGAATGATTTCTCCACCTATAGAGCAGACTTTGATCAAGCATTGGACCAACTAGAGCAAGTACTAAAACAATGTGTTGAAACCAATTTAAGGCTCAACTAGCAAAAAAGCCATTTAATGGTCCAAGAAGGTGTAGTATTAGGGCATAAGATTTCACAAACAGGGGTAGAGGTAGACCCCAAAAACATTAAATTCATCTAAGGAATCACACGCCAACCTGAAACTATAAAATACATCCGATCATTCCTTGGACATACTAACTATTATAGAAGATTCATTGAAAACTTTTCAAAGGTTGCAAAACCATTGGTTGAACTAATGAAAAAGGACGTACCCTTTGATTGGACCAAGGAATGTGAACTAGCTTTCCAAACCTTAAAGCAGAAGCTTGTAGAAACACCTATTCTACAAGCTCCTGACTAGTCCAGACCATTCCACATAATGACTGACGCATCCAACTATGCTCTAGGAGTCATACTTACATAGTTAGGTGACTAGAAATGACCCTATTACGTTCATTGTGCAAGTCAAAGTATTATTGGTGCACAACTCAACTACACCACAACGGAAAAGGAATTAATGGTTGTGGTGTTTGCACTAGATAATTTTAGGCACTATGTATTGGGCTATAAAGTATTTGTACATACAAACCATAGTGTAATTCAGTTCTTGCTAAATAAACCAACGGTGAGCCCTCGCATCATACGATGGCTTGTAATCTTACAAGAGTTCGATCTTACGATGATAGATCGTAAAGGCACCGAGAACGTTGTTGTTGATCATTTATCTCGATTAATATGGGACAACAAAGAGGATGAATATCCACCTTCTAATCATTTTCCTGATGAATTCCTCTTTGCAGGTGTAGTAAATAATTAATTAACCATGGAGACAAATTTGTATAGTAGCATTCTTACCTATCTCCTTACACAAGAAACACCACAAGAGTTAGATGTTAAAAAGAAACAACAGTTTCTACATCGAGCTAAGTATTTCATGGAAATCAATGAGCATCTTTATAAGGTATGCACTGATGGCTTGGTTCAATGGTNTTACTATTGACTATTTCACAAAGTGGGCAGAAGCAGCCACTGTTACGGATTGTACGTCATCTACCATTGTATGATTTGTTCAACAACAAATCGTTAATAGGTTTGGTGTGCCTCGTGCACTTATTTCTAATAATGGCACACACTTTACAGGTGCAATGTTTCGAAAGTTGATGCAATGCTTACGAGTGGAACACAAGCTAACTACACCATATCACTCTCAAGAGAATGGTCAAGCCGAAGTCACCAATAGGGAGATTGCGAAAATCTTGACATGAACCATTAGCAAATATAGGCAAGACTAGAGCACCAAACTGAATAATGCTCTTTGGACATACCGCTCCACATGGAAACTCCTTATAGCCTACTCTCCCTATGAGTTAGTGTACGGTAAACTTCCAATGCTTCCTATTCAAGCTAAGCTCCATACACTATCTATGGCATGTGATGTCAACCTTGACCTTAATCTAGCACAAAAAGAACGGTTGATGAACCTTAACTTGCTAGATGAAAATTGATTAGTCATCTTGTCATCTAACGAACTGCACAAGGCCTTTAACAATCAATGTCATGACCTAAGGACTAGGAAAGTTAAATATCAACTAGGCGATAAGGTTCTATACTAGAATCCCACACATGTGCCACAACGAACTAAATTTCAAATGCTGTGGGAAGGGCCTTATATTATTCATGAAATTTTTCCTTTAGGGGCCATGATGATTTACAAACCTAAGAGCCTGGATAAGAAATTGTTCGTTAACATCCAACAAACCAAACCTTTCCATGAGCCTAGAATAGTTGGTACTAATACCACCTCTGTTGGTGGACAACCCTGCTCGTTATTTCGAATCTCCTTCTTCCAACTCAATCATGGGGGAGATGGCCACAAATGCTAACCATTCTAAGCCCTCAGGTCTTTTTGTATTTTTTTTTACACATCTTTTCAATTTTACTTATTTTTCTTTTACACCATCATTCACATTTTTTACTATTTCTTTGTTTGATTTACTTTCATTCATGATACAATAAGTGCTCATGATGGTGGATTCTACTATAATGGTGTTGATTGCTAATGTTTAGTTTTTACCTTTAACTTTTGATGTTGACACTAAGATATGGTTCTTTTGATAAAATAGAAAATGAGTCCATGTCATCCATTCATCCATTCAACTTTGTGGTCTCCCTTGGCTTTGGAACTGTACTATTCCTTTTTCTAAATGAACTTATTAATGAATTGGTGGCTAGGTATTCTTCAAACCGAGGAAAGACTCAATGGTTGAAAAGGATGTGACTTCAAGGGGATTCGATGCATTTGTGCTAGCTATTCTCTTGGGTACTTGGATGATTTTCATGGGTTTTTTGCCATTCCACTGTTGACCAAACATCAGAAAGTCAAATGAATTAAATAATTCTTTGCATGGTGTGGTTCTCACTTCAAAAAAAAAAACTGGTGAGAATTCAAAGCACACCCCTTAGACATAATAACAAAATATGGGCTACAAACATTGGTTATGGCACTAGGAAGACATGTTACCCATGCCTGAAGGTTCTCTCTAACTAAGGCCCTTTCTCGCTTCTTGCTTCTCTATCTTTCTCTCCTTGGAATGGTGGTGACTCTATGAATGCATTCTTATTGCTTCAAGAGGACGGGTTGGTCAAATGTGTTCATGCGAGGTCACTGAATGTGGTTTGTTTGAATCTAGATTTGGAATGAATTCTATTCAATCATCATAACCATATAATACACAAGGAACTTTACACAACCTTTCTCTTGGGATTCCATTCCATTTTCTCATCTCCTTCCATATTTCTTCCCATATTCCACCTCATTGTCGGTTTTATGATCAGTCTATATCTTGGTTGAGGCATTGTTCATCTTTGGTAACTTCTTGTGGGTAAGTTCTTAACCATTGTTCCATACGTCATTCCTAGAGTCTACGGACTCTTTGGTTTGTAGGTCTGTCAAGGCATAAAAGGCATGAGCCTACTTTGGGAAGGACCCACTGACATTCCTTTATGGTACAATTGTTAAGTTCTTTCCCTTAAACATTGTTTGCAATCAACCATTTCTCATTTCATCCCCATCCATGACAATAATTTTATTGGCGTCACCATTGTTATTTCTCTTATCTTTCTTGTTCCTTCAGTTTTTGCACCCTATTGCTACTGAAGGATCGCTCTTAGTTGTGGGGACCCTATCACAAATTTTTCCATTCCATTACCTATCTCACCCCTACACCTTGGGTAGTTATTAGTTAAAAACCTCTAACCTAGTATCTGCCACACCCACAACCCAGCCAAGGTACTTCATATCGGGGTAAGGTATCAACTACATTGTATCTTATCTATCCTTGCTAATTCATGACCATGTTGTGTGTGCATATGAAAACCATACGAACAATGGACTGGGATAGGAGGGAGCACTCAGGATGGATTGGAGTGGAACCAGTTATGCAAGGAACATGCTTCATCATGTGGCTATGGATAAACAACGGAGTGCACATTTCTAACATCGACAACAATGCACCTCATTCTCTTTTCTCTCTCTCTTTCTCTTCAAGCTGTTGGATGAGGGTCTAGATGTCATCTATATACCATGTTCACCATAATGGTTATGAACACCAATGCTGTAATATGTTTGTCGATCCGTTCACTGGGCACTTTGAGTCTGTCGCCCATGTCACTGTCAGTTGTCATTCAATCAATAATCCCATACCTTCCCAATATTTTGTAAGGAACTCAAGGATGAGTTTTTATTCAATTGTGGGGTATGATGAATTGCGACATCGGGGCTGCGATATCGCATCTGCGATATCAGAGCCTACCAAGTGATATCGGACATACAATGTTGAAGCCTGTCTCATCACCTATAAATAAGAGGTGGACACACTTGGTTTGGCAATAGGTTAATTTAGTTTCTTAGTCCCTTACCCAAACTCTTGCACTTTTTCCTTCTTAGAGTTAGAATTATTTCTGAGTGCTTGTAGTAGGAGTCATAAAGCTAATGTATCTTTATTCGAGCATTGTGTACCTGAGCACACCTTGTGGTCGGAAATAAAGACAAACTTTGTGATAACCCTTGCAGCATTTAGAATAGATTTTACTTACCCTTCATGTTATTTATAGTTATTTAATGCTTTCTGTAGTTAATTAATGTTTTCTCTCTCACCTTGTTAATTCTCCCAAGTAAGCACACTAGTATGACCACTTTGAGCATGTGTGGAACACTTGGTAACTCAGTAACGATTAGCGTTTGGTAATCCCAGTAGTGCTACACTGGTTCAGGATGTGTACAGAAAATGGGAATGAATGCTGATGTTAAGACTAGTTAGAGCATAGTTGATTAGTTAAATTAAATTAGTTACTTAATGATTTCACTTCTCCCTTTTTGGTGCTAGGACATAAAACATAAAAATATATAAAAATCATATACCTCAAGTTTACTTAACCATAAAATTATGCTATACAAGTGAGCTTGGGAAGACAATGATTAACTAACCCGTCCTTATTTTATAAAGGTGCATAAGCACTTAGTCCTTGCAATTCAACCGAATCGTGCGTGGATGCTCATATTTGTATGGTTGAGCATAGGGATACCTCACCGCTCATCAACACTGCATGCTTATGTATAAAAGATCATATATTTAGGGCATGTTGCACCATTGAAACATTTCTTTGTTCAATAAGCAAAGAAAATGAGAATAATACTTAGCTTGAATGACTTAAATGTCATGTTTTTGCATTGCATTATTTAACTACAAAGTGAAACTTTGATTATGAGGTAGGTAACCCAAGATTTAAATGAATACATATCATAATATAAGATTAGCTCTTAATGACTTGTATACATCATCAAAGAGAACAAAATTAGGTATATTAGTTGCATCAACATTATTAAAAGAAGGCATCTCAAATATTTGCTCACCAGCTTGTAAATATGCATGATGAGAATCATAAAAAATTTTCACATTGATAGGGAAATTCTAAAGAAATCAAATCTACTAAAGAAAAATTAAAGAAAAAGAAATTAGATTTTGATGAGACGTGATATGCGCAAGCCGCGATATCGCGTCGTCCCCTGTGATGTCGCGTACGCGATATCGCGGTTTGTCGCCAAATCTATAAATAAGGGGCGACACTTCCCTTATTTCCAATCCTAGGCTAGAAGTAGGGAAACTCTGGCAGATTGATCACTCTAGAGATAGAATATTTTCCATGTGCCCGCAGTAGGAGTCCCCAAGTGAACGGATCTTTATTGGAGCAGCTTTGTACCTAAACGCAAGTTGTGTATGGCAATAAAGACGAGCTTTGTGGATAAACCTTGCAGTGCATGGAATAGGATTTATTATTTGTTATTTATTACATGTTATTTCCTACCTATTATTTATTACCTGCATTAGTGCAGCATGAGTACGACTTGATTACGAGCATTGAAGAATGTGTACGACTAATCAAGGAATCGGCTGCTCATCGCGATTAGATTCTCTCACCCTCAACTCCTAGAATGCAGAATGAGTACGACTTGATTACGAGCATTTATGAATGTGTACAGCTAGTAAAGGAATCGGCTGCTCATTACGTTTAGGCTATTTAAGTGCCTCAGTATGACCACTTCGAGCATGTGCGTTACGTGTGGTGATCCTAGTAACGATTAGCATTTGGTAGCCACAGTTGCATAGTTTAGGGTGTGTACAGTAAGTGGGCATGGATGCTGATGCTAGTTAACTTAAACTTAGTCCTTAGTTAGAGTTAGTTAGCTTTCTTAACCCTTCACCTCGATAGCATAGGAGAAAAACATTTAAAAACTATAAAAATCATATACCTCAGACTTACTTAACCATACACCATGACAAACACAAGTTTGGGAAGACAACGAATGATTAACCCAAAGTGTTCCCTGGGGTGTGTAGGCATTTAGTCTGCAAAGTTGGACCGGATCGCGCGTGCTACGCTCATTTCGTATGGTTGAGTGTAGGGGTACCTCACCATTCATCATTGGTGTCATTGCCAGGGACTAAGTGTTTGTGCATCGAATAGAACATAAGAGATATCACTTACATCGTTGTGAGCCTAAATGAACCTTCGGGTTAATCAAAAGAGAAAATTTATATAACGGTGAATTAGCACACCAATAAAAATGTCTTCTTCTCATAAGAGCAACTCACCACCTAAGGACCATACTAGAGACAGTCGACAACATAAAACACATAGCCAAAATCAGCCAAGTCCTAAACAATACAAGATAGTTTATACTCATCCCGATGAGAATATTCCAGACTTTACTTTTATTCTCCATCAAGACGAACAACTGCGATGGAGAGATTTGCAAGGTAACATTGTGTTACCCTCAGATCAATCAGTCTCTCGCATGCTTTTCCATGCCTTGGCATAGATTGGCATGCAAGAACTATTTGTTGAATACGTTGCGGAAGATTTTGACATGAGGGATTATTATCCCATAGATGCCCAACATATGAGGGACTTACGGCAAGAGAGTCAAAATGCACTATTGAAGGGCAAGGTCCCGCACGTCCTTAGTGAAATAGGAGATGAGGAACCCCTTATCACGGGTTCTTTAGCAATTGATGTTCCCCCTCCTAATGATGAGGAGGAGGTTGGGTATTAGAATCTACGATCAACGATACATAACCATGGTTCTAATGCCCATGAACACCAACTGTTCATAGAGGGAACAACCACTCATGCTAAGGATGGGCACTTAGATCGTCACCACAATCGGGGCCGTAGCAGCCGAAGAGAAGGCAAGAAACATCATCATGGTGATGGTTCCCCTACTTCTTCTCCTTCATCCCATCACTCACCCTCTCCTTCCACATCTGGGCACAGCCACCATGAACATAAAGGTGAGGATAAAGGTAGGAAGGATGAAAGACCTTGACGCGAAAGTCGAGAGAGAGAACAAGGGTAAGGATGTAGGGAGAGTAGGGAACAATGTATACATCATAGGCGTCATGAAAGAGACGATCATGACGAGCCCCTACTCGCAACCTAAAGTATGATTGACATCACAGAGGCAGTTAGGATTTCCACAAGGCATTTAAAAGATAGTTGGATCAAACGTTTAAACATGAACAATATCCCACGATTTGAAGGGGGATACAATGCTGATCCGCAAAATCATTTATAGGCATTCCACGATGCTTGTGCCTTGCAGAATATAGAAAATGAGTGGCAAAAACTTAAGTTGTTCCCAAGGACACTCACCAAAGAAGCAGAGAGCTTATACTGGTCCTTAGAATCGAAAACCATCAGGGGGTGGAGTACGATGCTAGAATTGTTCAACGAAAAGTATCAAACGTACTCCAGAGTGTCCAATTTATGTAAGCAGATCCAAGGCTAGAAACAAGGTACATATGAATCCTTAGATGCTACCATGGCCCGCTACTACACATTGTTACATCGTTGCTCGAGCCATGGATACGCTCAGCGGGATCAACTTCACCACATCGTGGATGGGCTAAGGCATGAAACTAGAAGAATCCTTGGGACTTATGCCTGAGGGAGACTCTCACAACTTAGAGCCCATGAAGTTCATAGCTTGTTGGAATAAGCAGCAAAAGAAGAAGGTGAGCTACGAAAAAGGAAAAGTGCGAAAGAATATAATCGCAATCCCTCCCTTGGAAAGAAGGGAGTGAAATTTTGTGATGAAGAGGATGAGTCACCAATCGAAGAGTTGGTGAATCGGAAAACCTTGCCAATCTAAAAATTAACAACAGAAATAGCAGCTAAGGTAGACGATGTATAGAGTTCCTTAGACTCTAAAATTGAAACTTTCTTAAAAATTGTAGAAGAGTCTAAGGTAGAACAAAGTAGTGACAAAGGTAAGAAAAAGTGGAGAGATTGAGGCCCTGCACATAACAAGGGTAAGGGGAAAATCACTAACTCTAATGTGGCTGTGGACTCTGACACAAACAATGACGGTGGATGTGAGATCTGTCACTATGACCATCCTAAGGGATGTTGCCCCATCATCTCACATCTACATGAGTCTGGGGTGTATGCGCTTAATCCAAGACTCAACCAACGACAAACACCCCGAAGGTTACCTTATCCACAAGGTAATCTAAGGCAGTTCCACTAACCACTAACGTATTATCCAAATGGAACTCCACCACAGCCCATCAGACATCATCAGCAGTGGTAATACCCACAGTCATAGGGGATGCCATCGCCGAAACATCAGTACCCTTACCGGCAGCCTAATCCTTATGGTTATTATGTGCAGCAGCCGATTTCTCCAAGTGACTCTATGAGTCACACAACCCCCAACCGTCACTACCAAGTTTGGGAGTACTTTAGAAGGACTCCTCCTCTGAGAGACACTCCATACCCACACCATCCTCCAAATCCATCCGCACCCCTTCCACTAGTAGTAGTTCCCATAACACCTCCTACTCCAACAATGCAAGGGGAACTTCCTCCTCAACCGCAGCAACGTCACGCTGTGAGAGCTATAAATATTCAATCTGCTGCTGGTTCTGACAACTGTAAAAAGAAAAGACCTTTCTTCAGAACCAAAAGCTCAGATAAACTCTTGCAACAACAAGCAGTTGAGCCCATGTACACTCCTCCACCATCTAACACTTCGGAGCACCCTTCCGTCCAAAATCAGAGCTTAACGCATACCATAATCAACTAGATTAAGGTAGGCCACCTTCCCAGGAAACTAACTAACCCTGGAAGTCCCTTAATCTATTTACAAATCACCAGGAATAAACCACATAGGGCTCTTCTTGACTCAGGTTCCAGAGTCAACTTAATTTCACGAGAGATGTATCACGCCTGGAACCTGCCCCAACTTAAGAAGAGCAACATTCAACTAGAGCTGGTAGACTAGTCCATCACCATTCCCTTGGGATTAGTGGAGGACATCATTACCATTGTGTGTGGTTGGTCTTACCCAGCTGATTTTCTGGTGATTGAAGTCAACAACAACGAAGGGGACTTCCCAATTATAATGGGAAGGGCATGGCTTAGTACAGTAGATGCATGCCTTAGGATCCGCGATCTTTCCTTGGAAATTTCTAAGATAAACATTTGTGGAAGGATTGAGAAGAGGAAAGTTCTATGCATCACATACAGTGATTCATCGGGTGATGACATGGAGGAAATGCCTCCATGTAACAGGTGTGCTCTTGAATCATTAAAACAAAGATGCCTGTATGTAGCAACCACACAACTAGCAGTAGACACCCCGTGGTTGACAGCTACTCGAAGGAGCAACCAAATATGCATGGAATGAACTGAGGAAATCCACACCCATAATGAAAGCATATATACATTGGAATATGAGCGTCGCCAACTTCCACCCCTTAATCTAAGATCATCAATTGGGAGAAGTTAGGCACTTCTTAGAAATTCAAACAGACGCTCATTATTTCGGATCTCTCCCTTATGACTCAGTCATGGGGGAGATGGCCACCTATGCTAATCATATGGGGCCCTCAGTTCTTTTTCGATTTTTGTTTTACACATTTTTGTTTTACATATTTCTTTAACTTTTCTAATTTTTGTTTTACAACTTTCTTTAACTTTTCTAGTTTTTGTTTTACATCATCATTATGCTTTTCCATTTTTTTTTTGTGTATGTGTGTGTGTGTACCATCCACCCTGTAAGTTTGTCCCATAATAAGTGTTCGAAATGATGGTATGCACTGTTTTCATATTGATTGCTAGTGTTTGGTTTTTACCTTTAAGTCACAATGTTGATACTAAGGTATGTTTCTTTTGATATGGCAGGCAATGAGATCACTTCATCCATCCATCCACCAATTTCTATGGTCTCTCTTAGCTTGGAAATGTACAGTCCCCTTCTAATAAGAACTTAAATGAATTGGTGACTGGGCATTTCTCAAACTAAGGAAGGACTCAAGGATTGCAAAGGGTATGACTTCAAGGGAACTTGATGCTTTCGTGTTGGCCGTTCTCTTGGGTGCTTGGATGTTTTCTTCTTGAATTTTCTTGCTGTTCCGATGTTACCCAATTATTGGAAGCTGAGATAATAAAAATAATCAAGTCTTTGCATGGTGTGGTTCTCACACATAAAAACACAAAACACAAAATCCAAAAAAAAAAACAAACAAACAAAGTGAGAATTCAAAGCACACCCCTTAGATGAAATAAACTTGGGCTACAAGCACTGGTTATGGAACCAAAAGTGTTCCCTCTAACTAAGGCCCTTCTTGCTTCCCATTCCCTCCTTTGTTTTGTCGGAATGGTGGTGGCTCTTGGAGGACGCATTCTTGTTACTTCAAGTAGATGGTTTAGTCGAATGCATTGATGCGAAGTCACTAGATGTGGTTGGTTTGAGGCCGGAGTTGGAATGAGACTTGCCAAGTCACATTAATCATAAAACACACAAGGGGCTGTACACCACCTTGTTCTTGGGATTCCATTCCATTCTCTTCTCTCCATTCTTCTTTCCATTGTTCACCTCATTGCCGGTTATATCATTAGTATATATATTTTGGTTGATGCATTGTTTTCTTTTTGGTAAATTCTTACGGTTAAAACTTTAACTCTTGTTCCAAATAACATTCTCGGAGCCTACGGACTCTTTGAATGTGGGTTTGTCAAGGCATTAAGGGCATGAGCCTGCTTTGGGGAGGACCCACTGACATTCCTATTTGGAGCATTAGTTAAATTTTTTCCCCTAACATTTTTGCAATCTAATTTCTTTTGTTCATTTCCATCTTGACATCCACTTTATTAATGTTACTGTTGTCCCTTTTTATCTATCTTTCTTACTCCTTTCCTTTCTTCATTCTAACGCTACTGGAGGTTCGTGATTAGTCATCGGGGTACGGGGCCTAATTTTTTCGATTTTCTCCTAGCCTCGAAATTTTTGATTTTCTTCCTAACCCCTACACCTTTGGTAGTCATCATTAATGTATATCCCGATCCATATCAGCCATACCACAACTCAGCCAATGGACTTACACCAAAGAAAGGTATCAATTACATGATGATTCATTTACCCTTCCTAATTAAGATTGTGTTGTGTGTGCAGATGACGACCATGCAATAACGAACCGGATCTGGAGGAACCACTTGGAATGGAGCAATGCTGAAGCAGCTATGCAACGAGCAAGATCGATGGTGCACTTACAAATGGACAACGAAGGCGCAATCTTGGCGTTGGCAGCAACAACACTTCTTTCTCTCTATCTTTCTCAGCTACCAACTAAGGCCTGATGTCATTGTAATAAGGTGTTCACCCTTGTTGTCATGAACACCAGTTTTGTCAAGTCTTGTAATGATGATCTGTTCACATGTCATCCCATTAGTTCCATTCCGCACAATAATTCCATACCTTCCCGATATTATTGTAAGGAACTTAAGGACGAGTTTTCATTCAGTCATGGGGATATGATGAGATGCGATATGCACAAGCCACGATATCATGTACGTGATATCGCGGCCGCCGCGATATCATGTCGTCCCCTGTGATGTCGTGTATGCGATATCACGGTCTGTCGCCAAATCTATAAATAAGAGGCGGTACTCCCCTTATTTCTAATCCTAGGCTAGAAGTAGGGAAACTCTGGCAAATTGATCACTCCAAAGATAGAATATTTTCCATGTGCCTGCAGTAGGAGTCTCCAAGTGAACGGATCTTTATTCAAGCAACTTTGTACCTGAACACAAGTTGTGTATGACAATAAAGACGAGCTTTTTGGATAAACCTTGCAGTGCATGGAATAGGATTTATTATTTGTTATTTATTACATGTTATTTCCTACCTATTATTTACTACCTGCATTAGCACAGCATGAGTATGACTTGATTACGAGCATTGACGAATGTGTACGGCTAATCAAGGAATCGGCTGCTCATCGCGATTAGATTCTCTCACCCTCAACTCCTAGGATGCGGAATGAGTACGACTTGATTACGAGCATTTACGAATGTGTACGGCTAGTCAAGGAATCAGCTGCTCATTACGTTTAGGCTAGTTAAGTGCCTCAGTACGACCACTTTGAGCACGTGTGTTACGTGTGGTGATCCCAGTAATGATTAGCATTTGGTAGCCACAATTGCATAGTTCAGGGTGTGTACGGTAAGTGGGAACGGATGCTGACGCTAGTTAACTTAGACTTAGTCCGTAGTTAGAGTTAGTTAGCTTTCTCAACCCTTCACCTTAATAGCATAGGAGAAAAACATTTAAAACTATAAAAATCATATACCTCAGACTTACTTAACCATACACTATGAAAAATACAAGTAAGTCTGGGAAGACAACGAATGATTAACCCCAAGTGTTCCATGGGGCATGTAGGCATTTAGTTTGCGGAGTTCGACCAGATCGCACGTGCTATGCTCGTTTCATATGGTTGAGTGTAGGGGTAGCTCGCCACTCATCAGATTTGTTAAACAAAAATCAAATCCACAAGAAAAAATGAAATTTGTTTAACTAATACCCCAGGTCACTCAATCATAAAACTTTATAACTTAGTATTGCTCACCAAAATCAAACCCATAACTTGGAATTTATAAATCAAGAGTCTTAAGCTAACTTCATACTTGGAACCAAAACTAGGTGATTATATGTACACCTAGACATAGAGATAACCTAAAAATTTCATAGAACTCAAGTAGAATTTAATATAATACAAATTCTATTTCAACTCATATCATCATCATCATAGTAGCCTTTTCTCTCTTAATCTATTAACAATGCGGTATTAGCCTAGTGGTAAGACACTTGATTTAGAAGCTTTAGGTCATGGGTTCAATTTTAGTGGGCAAATATGTCGAGTTATATAAAGTTTTAATTGGACTATATAGGTTTTAGAATCTAGCCTTGTTTTTGTCACAATGACATACTTAAGAAAAGATTTCTCATTATAGTAAGCGATGAAGTGTTAGCCTAGTGGTAAGAAATAAGACACTTTATTTGTGATGAGACGCGACATGCATAGTGCTGCGATATCGCGTCTTTCCTTGCTATATCGCGTACGCGATATCACGGTCCGCCGCCATATCTATAAATAAGAGGTGGCACTCCCTTCATTTCCCAATCCTGGCTAGAAGTAGCGAAGTTCTGGCAGTTTGAACACTTCAGAGTTAGATTAATTTCCCATGTACCTGCAGTAGGAGTCCTAGAGTGAACAGCTCTTTATTCGAGCCACTTTGTAACCTGAACACAAGTTGTGTACGACAATAAAGATGAACTTGATTGGATAAACCTTGCAGTACATGGTTTTATTTTATTGTTATTTATTACTTTCCTAGTGCACACGAGTACGACTTGATTACGAGCATCTACGGATGTGTACGGCTAATCAAGGAATCGGCTGCTCGTCGCAACGCGTGAGTACGACATAACTATGAGCATTGTGACTGCTTGGTAACCCAGTAGCGTATTCCAGGATCTGCGCTTGGTAATCCCAGTAGTAGTCCAATGTGTATGACTAGTTAAGGAATCGGCTACTCATCGCTAGGATAGAATGTGTGATAAGTACGACTTGGCTACGAG
>MNCI01008527.1:0-23755 GCA_015680685.1 Gnetum montanum
GAGGGGCCATTGAAACACCGTGAAAATTACGGATCGGCCTCAAGCGAAGATTTGTAATTTAAGCGAGAACGCGCCTCGAATTTGTCTAAGGGCAAGTTTACGCTCTATCACACACGGCAGCGTGACAAGCGTAATAAGTTCAGAGACAGTTCAAGGCGAATTTGTTCAAAGGACAAGTTTACGCTCTATCACGCACGGCAGCTTGATGAGCGTAATGAGTTCAGGGATAGTTAAAGGCGAATTTTATCTAAGGACAAGCTTACGCTCCATTACGCACGGTAGCGTGATGAGCGTAATAAGCTCCAAAACAGTTGAAGGCAAAATCCAGAGAGGCACGACGGGTTGGCACTTTTTCTTGCGGCGCATACATAAGTGGCCTTTACGCTCGTTATGCGGCGGTGCGTACCAGTGCGTGGGTCATGATTCAAGTTGCACGCTCCTTACGCTCCACCACGCTCCGCTACGTGATAAGCGTAAGTTATGCATTATTTACGCTTTATCACGTGCAGTTATGTGATGAACGTAAGTTGTACTTTGTTTACGCTTCACCACGCACGGTTGCGTAGTGAGCGTACGATTACATTTACGCTTTGCCACGCACAGCTGCGTGGTGAGCGTAAAAAACGATCTTGAACTCATTGTTTCTACGTCAGTGCACTCACACACGCAACACAAAGCGAATGAGCGCAAACGCAGCCGAGACACACCTATCATAGAGCATGCAATTACACACACAGCACACAATTACACGCACAGCATGCAAAAGAGCGTGTTGTGCGTAGTCACAGTCCGACTTAAAAGAATCGCGTTAACAGGATCCACGACATTCGGGCCCACATCATCAGGGTTGCGCGTGTCGCGGCCTATAAATACTCCAGGCTGACAAGTATACGGGAGGGGAATTTTTTGGGGAGAGTTGGCCGCTTGACAAAAACAAACCAGAGCACCAGAGCATTTGATCGCTTTTGTTAGCAGCAGATCAAGAGGACAAGAGCATTTTCTGAGCAAGGGAACACTTATCGCCTTGAACAGAGAAACAAGAGCAACCTCTTGGTAATCGCTGCAAACATTATCCTTCAGCAGAAACAGAACGCAGTACACCTGAGTCCTAACAACAGATCTACCTGAAGCAAAGCAGCAGAGCAGGAATTGCAGAGTCGTCTCGCCCAGTTAGCAGGTTCTGTCGTTCAAAAGATCGACGGACTTCAGAGCTTGACCATTCCTGCACCTAAGCTTTGGGCCTATAAGGTAGATCGGATTTCTGTCCAGACATTTTTCTTGTTGTTTTGTGCTCATTTTGTATCCAGTTGTTGGGGGTTTTCTCCCATTGTAACGTAATATACACGGAAGCATACATCCGGTCCAGCATTGAAACATAGATCTTTGATCTTTGCAAAATCCACTTGTTTTTTTTCTTTCCCGACTGACATCTTTCTGGTGTTTTAGCGTTATCTTCGTAGCGATTTATTTACGTCGTTGTCTCCCCGTTTTACGATCTCTCGCAACAAATCACGCCACGCAAAAGTCCGTAATCGTCATCGCCTCTACCGACCCGTAAGTCCTTGTCTGATCGACAAGACCGTTCAGGGCACCGCGGATTCGTTTTTCCAGCTTAACCCTCGCGCGGATCCCTGGTTAAAGCTGTGTACACGGAATTTCAATCAGTATTTCCAGCTGCCGACGTTTTCCGTCGTTACACCTATTGGTGACTTCAGCTTGCCCTTTGGCTTAGGGGTGATAGGGTGTTGTAAATTTATGTTCAACCCCTAAGTGTTGCATAAGTTTACAAAAAGTAGTGCCCGTGAAATGAGTTCCGTTGTCTAAAATGAGTGAATGTGGCATCCCAAACCTCTTCACAATTTACTATTGGACAAACTGTGCGGTTGTGTTTGAGGAATAGTCAATGACAGCTACCACCTCAACCCACTTAGTACAGTAGTCTACAGTGATGATGATGTATGCCTTCCTATTGGACATGGGTGTGATGGGACCCATGAAGTTGATGCCCCAAATATCGAAGGGTTCTAGTGGTTGGATCCACTGTTGGGATCTCTTCATTCATTGGGTCATCCCACTATCTCTCTAACACCATTCACAGGAGCGAGTGAACCATTGTGCATCTTTGAAGAGTGTGGGCCAGTAATATCCTATAAGTAGGATCTTAATGGTTGTGTGTCATCCAACATAGTGGCCCTCACAAGGACCCTCGTGAGCATCTTGGAGGATGCGCAGTGTATCCACAGTAGGGATGCACCATTGAACCAAGCCATCTACACACACCTTGTAAAGGTGTCCATTGATTTCCACGAAGTGCTTGGCCTTGTGAAGAAACTACTGCTTCTTCTAATGATCCCACTCTTTTGGTAATTCTTGTGTTGAGAGATAGGTAAGGATGTCACTAAACCAAGTTGATCCTATGGACGTCTCCTTAGCGATTGCTCCAATGAAGAGGAGTTCATCTGGAAATTGATCGAAGAGTGGCTCCTCCTCCTTTACATCATCCCATCATAACTAAGATAAGTGATCAATAAATACATGCTTAGTTCCCTTCCTATCTACCATAGTAAGGTCAAATTCCTGAAGGATCACAAGCCATCGTATGATACGGGGACTCATCATTGGTCTGTTCATCAGGAACCAAATGGCACTGTGGTCAATATGTACAAACACCTTGTACCTGAGCACATAGTGTTAGAATTTTTCCAAGGAAAACACCACCACCATTAATTCCTTTTTGGTGGTGGTGTAGTTGAGTTGAGCACCCACAATGCATCGACTTGCATAGTGGATATAATATGGATGTCTCTGGTCATCCAACTATGTAAGCATGGCTCACAGTGCATAAGTAGATGCATTTGTCATGACATGAAAAGATCTCGACCAGTCAGGTACCTATAAAATTGGAGTTTCGATGAGTTTCTATTTGAGTGTTTGGAATGTGAATTCACATTCCTTGGTCTAGACAAACAGAGTGTCTTTCTTTGTTAGTTCCACCAATGACTTGGTGATCTTCGAGAAATTCTTGATGAAGTGTCAGCAATAACCAGTGTGGCCAAGGAATGATCAAACATCTTTTACAATACTTGGTTGACTGGTGATTCCTTGGATGATTCTAATTTTTTTAGGATCTACACCAATCCCTGCTTGTGAAATGCAATGCCCCAAAATAATGCCCTCTTGGACCATTAGGTGGCTCTTTTGCCAATTGAGTTGTAAATTAGTTTCCATACATCTTTTTAAAACTTGCTCAAGGTTGTCCAAGGCTTGTTCAAATATTGCTCCATAGGTAGAGAAATCATCCATGAAGACTTCTACCCCATTTCCAATCTGTTGTTAAAAGATGCTAAGGACAAGGTGTTGAAAGGTTGCAGGCACATTGCACAGGCCAAAGGGCATCTTCTTATATGCAAAAGTTTCCTAGGCACTTGTAAATGTTGTCTTGTCTTGGTCTTCATGTGCGATTTGGATTTGGTTGTAGCCACTATAACCATCCAAAAAGCTATAGTAGCAATGCCCTGCAATGGTATCCAACACTTGATCCACAAACAGAAGTGGGAAGTGATCCTTGAAGGTGGCCATGTTTAGTAGTCAGAAATCTATACAGACCCTCCATTTTCCACCCTTCTTTGGCACAATAATGAGTGGGCTGACCCATTTTCTATCTACAATGGAATAGATGAACCCCACTTTCAACAATTGTTCAATTTCATCCTTGAAAACTTTCTTTAGTTTGGGGTTCAACCATCTTTGTGGTTTTCATCATGGCTTCATGGAGGAGTCAATATAGATCCAATGTTGGCATACCCTAGGGTCAACTCCTAACAATTCATGATATGACCATGTAGAAGCAACCATTCATTTGTTTACCATCTTCAACAATCTCTTCTTTTGCTCAGGAGCAAGAGTGGCATTAATGATTACTGACTTGTCATCCTGCAAGAATGCATATTCTAGATTAGCCAATAAGATTTTCAGTTCCAAGGGCTCCTATCTAACGCTTTCAGGGATTTGTAGCTCTCCCCAATCATCACTATCATCAACAGTAGAGACTTGTTAATGGACCTTTTCCAATTCATCCATGTTTTCCATATAGACACATACAAGGCCCTATGATGGTTCCATGCATAAAGTGCTACTATCAGTGTCAGCGGTCAGCCACTGGGTGCCTTCTTGGTTAGTGGCTGCTGTGTATAGGCATCGTTGAACTTGTGATTCTTTGGCACACCGACTGCATGCTTGAATGGATGTCTGCTTAGCAAACCAAAGTTGCTACACAAAATTTCACCTTGAGTCACTGTACGCGATGCATGAAATGCACTTCTTCTTGATCTTCCCAAAAGGATTTTTTTTTGAAATTTTCAAGGAAAGATCTTAAAGTCCCAATCGTGCATCCACCATGCTAAGCTAGGCTCTTCCCATTATCATTGGAAAATTCCCCTTGCAATTATCAACCCAGATAACCATGAAGTCAATAGGATAGGACCACCCACAAATGGTGGTCACAATATCTTCTACCAATCCCAAGGGAATAGTTATGGATTAGTGTGCCAACTTGAGCCGAATGTTCCTTTTCTTCATCGGGGGTAGGTTCCAAGTCTTGTACATATCATATAAAATCAAATTGACACCTAACCCCAAATCCAAGAGAGCTTTGCATGGCTTGTTTCCTGCCATTTGAAGGTATATGAGGGGACTCCCCAAATTAGTCAATTCCCAAGAAAGATGACCTGCCTTTATCTAGTCCATCACAACATGTGTTAGCATGATGGTTTGTACTTTGAAGGGTGTTTGGCTTGAAGGTTGCTCGAAGGGTTGAATGGTGGAGGTGATTGGAGGTTCAGAGGCATTGGCCATAGGTGAATGTGAAGGTATGTTAGGGATATTGGGCTAGAAGAAAGGGTGTTTCTATGATTTTGATTCTAGTCCACTTGACTAAGAAGCTAGTTGTAAGTTGATAGCCCTCATGGAATTACGTTATTGTCGCTATGGTGGTATCTCCCCCTACATAAGTGGAGCAGAAGGTAGCTACGTGGGGGGCTGATCAGTAGGTATGGCAAGAGAAGCTTATGAAGGATAGTATAGATGTGGGTTCTCCCTCCTAGGTGATGGAGATTGTGTTCGAAAGTATTTTGGGGGGTGGTAATGAGTTTGAAATAGCACATGACTAGAAGAGTCCCGCAGGGAGACTGGTTGCTGAACGTAGTACCCATAAGGATCTGATTACCGGTAAGGGTACTACTGCCTTGGAGGTGGCATCCCCCATGATTTTGAATGTTGCCATTGCTAGTAATACTCATAAGGTTGTGGTGGTGCTCCACTTGAATAATATCCTTGTTGCTGGTGGAATTTCCTGGGATTGCCTTGTGGATAAAACAATCTTTGGGCTGTTTGCCTTTTTTCCAAACAAGGATTCAACGTATACACCCTAGACTCTTGTATATGTGACACCACTAGGCAACACCCCTTAGGATGCTCATATTGGCATATGTCACATCCATCATCCTTCTCTATGTCAAAGTCTGCAACCCATTCTACCGCATCAACTTTGCCCTTACCTTTATGGTAGGAACATTCAACTTCTCTTCTCCTTTGCTGATCTCGCTCATTACTTTGTTCTTTGGATTCCTCTATGATTTTTAGGATGCTTTGGAACCTTTCATCCAAAAAATCCCACATCTTATCAACCTTGGCCGAAATTTCAAAGGCAAATCTTTGTTTGGGCAAGGATTTTTGATTCACCACTGCATCTAGTGGTGATTCTTCCTCCTCTTCAAAAAAAATTGAACTTCCTTCTTTCAAATGGAAGGATCTCGATTATACTCTTTTGCACTCTCTTTTTTCCTTAATTCCCCTTCCTATTTGGCCACCTGCTCAATGAGACACTGTAGTTGATGGGCCCTCAATTCAAATAGTCATTCCTAAGCATAAACACCCAGGGTCTTTCTTGTTTCAAAGTGAAGCCCATCTATGATATGGTGGAGTTGTTCCTGCTGAGAGTAGTCATGACTAGGGCATCGATGTCACAATGCATTATATCTACCCATGGCTACATCCAAGGGTTCATGACCACCTTGTTTCCACCCTTGGATCTATCATCTCAGATTAGCCACTCTAGAGTAGGTTTGGTATTTATCATTGAAAATTTCCAACATAGTACTCCTTTGTCTGATTGATCCTAGTTCCAAAGATTAGTACCAGCTTTCCTCTTCCTTGATGAGTGCTCAGGGGAATAGCTTGAGTTTTTTCCAATCATTTTCTATATATTGCAAGGTGCAAGCATCATGAAATGCTTGCAAGTGAGTCTGTGGATCATAATTATATATCCCTTCAAATTTAGGAATATTGTTTATGTCAAGGCGCTTGATCCAAATATCTTTCAAGTGCCTACTGGGTATTTGAACCACCTCAACTATGTTAAGCATGCTCCAAGTAGATAGCAGTGGTTCATCCAAGTCATAGTCCTGTTGTTGGCCACAATGTCTGTGGTGATTTCAGCTACCTCTCCTTTCTTGATTATGAGACTCACGTGATCGATCATGCTTTTCCTCATGTTGTCCCTGTCAATCCTTGTGATCCCGTTAGTCTTTTCGATCACCATCACCCCAATCCTTCCTACTATGATTGCGATTGAAGTTAAAACTTGGTGAAGACAAGGTGGAATGAGAAGATGAAGAAGAGGGAGGAGAACTACCACCGCTGCAGTGTCAATCTCCTCCTCTGCTCTGATGATGACCCCGATCTTCATGTCCATCTTTCCCTTTTCCACAATCTTTCTTGTGTGATCCCTCATCATCCTAGGGTTCCCAATTGCTTGATTGTTTACTTTGAATGATGGACTAGATGATCTGATGCATCAAAGGAGGTTTGCCCAAATGGGAATCATGAAAAACAAGTTCCTCATCATCATGCGAGTCTTGCAAGAATAAAGGGTTACTGAATTGTTTCCCCTTTATGTATTCATGGCATTCTGCCTATTGCCGATCCCATGCACATTGTACCTCATTAGACAATAATCTCAGTAGTCATGATCCTCCATTATGTATTCCACACCACGGTCCTAAATGCCCAATCTGGTAAGATTTTGAAGTAGCATTCTAGGAACCAATCGATCAGGAGGTAATATGAAGTTACCCTTCATGTCCTGCCATCGTAGGTGCTCATCCTAATGTAGGATAAAGGTGAAGTTGGGGATATACTTGTCTGGATGTGCATATACCACCTAACACTCCTGTGGCACTGATGGGTTGGATCCATCTTGCCTATGAGAAGAAGACATTTTTGATGTTAGCTAACAACTCAACTGATGTGCCTTATTCTTTTACTTAAACTGCCTAGTGTGTGTAGATTTCACTATCTTGGGTTCGTCCAACAAAGTGAATGATGATCTTGCTAAGACTAGATAGTGCATGTAAGACTAACAGTCCCCCAGCAACAGTGTCAATGATGAGCGGCAAGGTACCCCTATGCCCAACCATATGAATCACGGGTGTTCACGCATGACTCGATCGAATTTCGTAGATTGCAAGCACTTGCATACACTGAACTCTAGCTAGCAAAACCATAGTTAGAATGGTCGTTGTCTTCCCAACCTCACTTGTGATATTCTAAAGCAATGGTTAAGTGAGATTGAGGCAAATGATTTTTATTGGTTTTCTTTTTATCTTTTAAAGTCTAATTCTTTAATGGTAGGGAATGGAGAGTTGTGTAATTTATAATTGTTCTACTCTATCACTTAACTCTCCCTAGCATAAGCAACTATCCTATCTTCCGTGCACATCCTAAGCATACCCTAACCACTATTGGGTTACTAGACATTAAGCATCACTAGGTTACCAAGTGTTTGATATATGTTTGAGATGGTCATGCCTATAGTTCTCATAAAATATGAAAGGAAAATAATAGTAAAGTGATAATAATAAAAGCTTCTAAAATTATTAAAGCATTGAAATATTAAACTGTTAAAATTCTTAAGTGATTAAATCCAAATGCTGCAAGGAATGCTCAAAAAGCTCGTCTTTATTGCCAGTCACGCCAATGGGCTCAGGTACATTAGTGCTCGAATAAACAGCCATACACCTTTCTCACACCTACTACAGGTACTTGGAAAAATATTCTAACTCTTACAAGAACAAACTGCAAGAGTTTTCCTACAACTACTCAAAAAGATGCCATAAATGTGAGGAGTGTGCATATATTTATAACTAGAGACAGACTCTACGTTAACGAGGTCATGTTAATGCATGAACGGATACGTTGACGAGGTCACGTCACTGTGGTCGCATCAATGGGGTTCTGTTAACATGGCCCAGCTGATGTATCGACTAAACACTTCATCAGATCACTAAGAAGTCAATAGGATAGGATCACCCATAAATGATGGTCACAATGTCCTCCACCAATCCCAAGGGAACAATGATGGACTAGTCTACTAACTCAAGATGAATGTTACTCTTCTTGAGTGGAGGTAGGTTCTAGGCTTTATACATCTCATGAGAAATCAAATTAACACTAGAACTTGAATCTAGAAGAGCTTTGCAAGGCTCATTCCTAGTGATTTGGAGATAGATTAAGGGACTCCCAAGATTAGATCTTTTTCTAAGAATGTGACTAACCTTTATTCAGTCAATTACTACATGGGTTAGCATGATGGTATGCACTTTGGGAGGTCTTTGGTTTGAAGGGAACTCAAATGGATTAGATGTAAAGGATGAGGAAGAAGCAGGGTTATCAGTCACATGAGCTTGTGAGGGCTTTATAGGATTTTTGATTTAAAATAATTGTCTTTTTCTATGTCTAGGCTTCAAACCACTTGGCCAAGGAGCCAACTGTAAGTTAATAGCTTTGGTATCATTACATTCCTATGACTAGGCTAGAATCTCAGCTTGTATTAATGTAGCAAGTGGTAATTAGGTTGAGGGTAAAGGGAAATGCACAAAAGGATGAGGAGGATGATAAGGATATGGGGACTTCCCTCTTGGAGATGGAGAATGAGCTCTATAATACTCAAGAGGGTAGTACTGATGCTAGAATGAGACATGACTAGAAGAGTTACGCATAGACATGGGTTGTTGAACATAGTATCCATATGGATCAAGTTATTTGTAAGGGTACTATTGCCTTGGTGGTGGGATCCCCCACAACTATAGGTGCTACCACTAATGATATTACTCAAATACTTGTGGTGGAGCTCCACTTGAATAATAGACTTGTTGTTGGTAAAACTACCATGGGTTGCCTTAAGGATTAGGTAATCTTCTGGGTGCTTGCTCTCTTGCCAATCTAGGATTTAGAGCATACATCCTAGACTTTTACAAGTGTGACATAATATGGTAACATCCCTTAGGATGTTTGTATTGGCAAATGTCACACCCACCACCATCATCTAATTTAGACTCCACAACCTCCTCTATAGCAGTAGCTCTGCACTTATCTCTTTGGTGGGCACATTCAGCTTCCTTCCTTCTCCTGTGATCATGATCACTACTTTGCTCTTTGGATGCCTCTACTATTTTCAAAGCTACTTGAAACTTTTCATCCAAAGAGTCCTGCATTTTATCTACCTTACCCAAAATTTTGAAGATAGATTTTTAAATTAACAAGGTCTTACACAACACCACTTCATCAAGTGCTGCCTCCTTCTCATTGTCAATAAACTAGACTTCCCTTTTTCTGATGGAAGGATCTCAGTTGTACTCCTCTATACTTTCTCTTTTTCTGAGCTCCCCTTCTTCTTTAGCAACCTACTCAATGAGCCTTTGGATCTGATGAACTCTTAATTTAGACAATATCCCTTGGGCATAGATCCCAAGAGTTCTCCTCGTTTCTAATCGAAGCCCATTTATGATATGATGAAGCTACTCCCTTTGAGAATAACCATGGCCATGACATCTATGCAAAAGGAAATAATACCTATGCATGGCTACATCCAAGTGTTCATGTGTTCCTCATTTCCAACCTTGGATTTGCTTTCTCAAGTTGGACATTTGAGAGTACATCTAATATTTGTCATTAAATAGATCAATCATCATACTTCATCTATGGATTGATTTTGGCTTCAAGGAGTGGTACCAACTTTCTACTTCTTTTATGAGTGGCTTGGGGAACAACTTAAGTTTTTTCTATTCATTTTCTATGTTCTATCAGGCACAAGCATCGTGAAAGACTTGTAGATGGTTCTACAAATTTGAATTGTATCCCTCTTCAAACTTGGAGATGTTGTTCATATCCAACCACCTTATTCGGCTATCATTCACATTCCTTGGTGGAATTCTTACTACCTCTATGATGTTCAACATGTTTTGAGTAGCAAGAAAAGGCTTATCATAGTCATCGCCTCTATGATGGGCATGATGCCTATGATGCCCTCTACTATCCCTTCTCTTATGGTGTCAGGCCTTCCTTGAATGCCTATGCCCTAGATCTCGATCATCCCAGTGGGCCCTACAATCATGATCATTTCTATCCCATTGGTCATCTCCATTATGGTAACATCCTCTGCAGCTTTGGTCAAAGGTAGAGGAGGAAGAAAAGGATGACAAAGGAAAAGAAGAAGAAGGACTAGCACCATGGTGCTTGCCACACCCTCTTAGGTGGTCACAACCATGATCATCATCATGATGCTTATCCTTGTCCCTGCCATGACTCATGTCTTTAGATCCTCCATGATCACGAGATCTATTCTTACATAAACCAAGATTGTTTATAGTGGACTGTAAATTCTAGTTCAAGCCCCCTTTGTCAAAACCAAGGGGAGGAGAGTTAGTAAAATGAGAACCCCCAGAGAAGGGATCCTCACTATATTTTTGGCATAATAGGAACAAGGGGTTATTGAATCATTTCCCCTTCACAACTTCATAGCATTTCTCCTATTGTTGATTGATTTTGCATTGTGCTTCAATGGGATGGTAATCCTTGGAGTCATTATCCTACAAAACATACTCAACATGGAGCCCTTGGATGCCCAACCTTATAAGAGTTTGTTGGGACATTGTAGGAATTGATTGATTGGGTGGCAATACAATGTTGCCCTCCATGTCTCTCCACCACATCTAATCATCTTAATGTAGGATGAAGATGAAATCAAGCATATACTCATCAATATGAGTATATACCACTCAACGTTGTTGGGGCACTAGCTGATTTGATCATTTATTCCTTTGATTGGATGTGTGCTCAAATTTAGGTAGAGAATCATCCCTGTGAGAAAAAGACATTTTGGATTAGAAGAAAATTAAGAATGTGCTTTTTACAAATGTTATTAGTGTTAGAATGATTGCAACTTTAAGGTTCGATCCAACAATGTTGAGAAATTTTTTTCACTGAGTCCTAGATAGCACATGAAGCTAGCTAAAGTCCACAGCAATAGCACCAATGATGAGCAGCAAGTATACCCTACACCCAACCATACGAATCACTAGCATTCACTCAATGATCCAATGAAATTCCATAGACTTTAGTTCTTTAAGTGTAGTAGATTCTAGGAGGTGAAACTAACCATTACAATCATTGTCTTCCTAGTTCCACTCGTGAAGTTCAAAGATATGGTTAGTGTAATTGAAGTATATGATTTTTATCATTTTGTCTTTTATGTCCTAAGCTGCCTAAGAATAAAGAATAAAGTATTTAATTACTAAATTAATCTAATAGCTAGCTAATGTTTACCTAATCCTAACATAAGCATCCGTTCCCACTTTCTGTACACATCCTGAATATGTATAGTGCTACTGGGTTATCAAACATTAAGCGTTACTGGGATTATCAAACATTAGACATATGCTCAAAGTGGTTGTACTTATGTGTGCTATTTAATCGTTGTTAATTACTTAATTACTTGAAACATTAAAGAAAATTGCTTGAATATTAAATGCTTAAAGAAAACAATTAATCTAGTCCATGTGCTACAAGGTTTAATTAGAAAGCTCATCTTTATTACCACACACACTGAAGTGCTTAGGTACAACAGTGCTCAAATAAAGATCATACACTCTTTAACTCCTACTATGGGCACTCAAAAAATATCCTAACTTTTGAGAGGAAAAACTGCAAGAACTTCATTACAACTTTGAAAGAGATGTCATAAATGCAGCGAGTAGACACACGTTTATAGGTAAAACAAGGAGCCCTGTCGATGGGTACACATCAATGGGTCAAACCCTACGTCAACAGGATCACGTTGACGAGATCCCATCGACGAGGTTGCATTGATGGTATCTCGTCAACATGGCCAAACCATATGACTCTTCAATTAGGTTTTCATTTGCTTAAAAAATGTAAAGAGTAAATAATTTTTCTTAAAAAAATCAATCTACTTTAAAATTTTTTAAAAATAATAAAAATAAAGTGAAATAAATCAAAATAAAATACATTAGCTAGTCCTTTGTTTTAGTTCTGCTATTATCATGTCAACCTCTATCTTATTGTTTGTCCTTTGCTTCTTTTCTATCAAGTTATTGTCTTAGTTTATGTTGGTCTAGGTTTACTCCTGATTGCTTCCATGTTTACTTAGTCCTTGTTTAATGATATTGTTTTGGCCCTTAATGCCATGTTGATAAGCTTTGGAGGTATCCCAACACTATACCATACAAGTCATGAGTGCTAGCGCACAACTAGATTGTAATCCGCGAATGGACAGTGTAATTATGCTAGTAATTGATGTTAAGTTTGTGATTGTTGTCTTTCCATTTTGAGTTAGTGAACTTCAAGTGTATGGTTTAACTCTTAGTCGGGCATATGATTAGTTGATGTTGTTAGGCTTTGATTACTTTTAGTTATAAATGTAGTGAAAGCTGAGAATAATAATCTAAATCTAACTAATGATTGTAATGTAAATCTATTTTAGCCTATAACGATGAGCATCCAATCCTAGTCTACCGTACACACCTTGGGCTTATGTAACTATTACCGGGTTACCAAGCGTTATGCTACTGGGTGAACCAAGTAATAACACTACTAGGATTACCAAATGATTACACTTGTGTAGTCAAAACCAGTCGTACTTATTTCGCTTTACCAATGAACAGTAAAGTAAAGTACTTTAAAAATGTAAAGAGTTTACTAAGTAAACATGGAAATTAAGCTAAGTAAAATAGTAAAATTAAGTGGATGCTGCAATGATGAGAAGCAATCTCGATCTTTATTTCAGGACATGAACTATGCCCAAGTACACCTCACTTGAATAAAGATTCCATACAACTGCTCTACACCACACTTCGGGCATTCACTCTATCACTAAAGCTACAAAAACAAACTACAAGAGTTTCCCTAAGATTGGAATGAAAAGTTGTGGATTGTGCACCAAAGTGTTGGTATTTATAGGGTTGCACAAATACAAGACATTGCATCAACAATGACATAGGATGAGCTATGACATCCTAGCTATGTAGTTACGAGATTGCGTGGTTGCAAAAATTGACTTTATCACATGTTTTTTCACATTTTAAGTTAAGCATGTCTTACCTGTTAATAAAATTTTTGCTAACTTCCCTTAAAAAAATAGTTTAATTTATTTGTGTGTCATCACAAATCAAGCAAACCCTATCCTACCCTACCACATGACTCTTTTTATTGGTAATTGTCTCGGTAATTATAGGTACTTTTTATTGGTTAAAATGCCTTTTATTTCAATCACCTACTATATAGGTTACCTTACAAAGAATCTAAGTTTGCGAGGCTACGTCATGTACAAACTTTACCTGCCATTACCCACTTTCTATAAAAAGAGAAAAAAGAAAAGGAAAGAGAGAAAAAAAGTTATTTATTTTTTATACGCCATGACCTTACCTTAGCAACTCTTACAGATAAAAGCAGTCTGTCGCTGGAGCCCAAGGGAACGCTCAAGTATTTTCAACTCGCAGAGGTTTTGGGGCGGCCTGGTTTGTTTGCGATACTGTTATCACTGTAAACCCTACTAAAACCTCTGCTGCTAAACATGCTGAGAACTCGAATCCTCGGCTCTGCGAAACGGTTCGTGGAATGACGATTTTGCCGATTAGTTTTGTTGTTCGATTCGAAGAGAAACATGAAAGCCTGAAATTGTTGTTTGTTCTTTGGTTTGCAGAGTTTTGTCGGCAGCGGGAGCTGCTGGGAATTCATCGAGGGCTTGGAATGGAGATCTGCCATTTGCAAGAATAATGGGATTGCTAGAACCGCAAGGCTCGCGGAATACGAGCATATTGGATTGTTTTGTTAGCAGATCTCTTTCAAGCACGGCTTCGCTCGCAGAAGTGCAACGTCCTAAGAAGAGGCGGTGTACTAGCGACGGCTTTGTGAAGGCAGCCAAATCCAGCAACGACATTTGCAGTTTCTTGGATTCCGCTCTGAAAGACAATATCGGTCTGGAAAAGAACGATGGCAGATCCCTTATTCACTTCCTACGAACCTTGCACAGGTACCAGAAAGCTATAAAGGTTAGTCTCACTGTATCGTGTTACTCGTTCCTTATGCTTTTCTTCCGCATTATTTTGTTCCATCTCTTACGGGAAATTTCAACTGTGTGTGTGTGTGTGTTTTTTTTTTATCTCCTAATGCAAAATGCTTCACGATTTTGTTTCATTACGATGCATGTGCAGTTGTGTTCCTTTTCGTGTAGCCATGTTTTAAAATTTTACTTTGTGTAAATTCTTCGAATATTTGTTGTCTTACGTTTTTTCTTTGAATTTGCGTTAATTTAACCGGCTTTTCGGCCGTTTTGAGGGCTTTATGGTTTACTTGTTTAGTTGTTTTTTATTTTACTTGGCTAGGTAACCGTTTTGTTTCACTGTTTCTGGATTCATTTAAGTTAACCAATCAGCGGCATTCAGATTAACATTGTTAACAGAGTAAGACAACTACGCAGAAACAATGGACTATATATAATTTAGAGGAACAGACTGATTTGTTAGGAGGATATTTATTCCGGATACGGTGCTTGAATTTTTTAATAGCTACATACTCTTCGGTGCATTCTTTAAGGTCTAAAAATATCTAGATGTTTTACGAGTAGATATATGTATTCTTCCTTGCTTTTACCGAGTAGATTTTTTCATCATTGTTCTATTCATTGATAGATGCTCGGTGTCGAAGAATTTCCAGTTTCAAGTTAGTGGATTGTACACTATGAGCTATCAATTGCTTTCAAGCATTTCATGTCAACCTATTATGTTCGAGAATTAAATGTTAAATAATAACTTTATACAAGTAAATTGAAATTTGTATGTGTATGCATGACTTTCAGAATAACCATTTGCTGATTTAATTATAGCTAACACAGCTGAATTGCACTGTGCCGGTTTTAGAATTTTGCAAACTTTAGCCATGTTCTTGCATGTGCCTTTAAGAAGAGTTCTCTTCCATTATGTATCTTAATAGAATAGTTACCTAGATTCTGTCTATTAATGTTTTAATTCATGGCCGTTGATTATTACCTACGAAATTTCTGACTTTGTGTAACAGTAATCATACATTTTTCACAGTGCTTCATTTTATCCTGGATATCAATATCCCTGTTCATTTTTTGATTATTTATTGCTTAGCAGCTTTTTATTAACTGCCATCATTTCTGCGGTTAAATTATTGTTAAGGTTTCCGAATGGATGCAAAAGCACTTTGAAGTTTCATCAGGTGACCATGGTCTTAGGATAGACCTAATTGGAAAAGCTTATGGTTTGGCGGAAGCTGAGGAATACTTTAAGAAACTGTCTAAATCTGAAAAAGGTTCAGAAACTTATGCGGCTATGTTGCACTGTTATGTTAAAGTAAAAAACATTGAAAAGGCAGAGCACTGTATGGAGAAAATAAAGGAGTTGGGCTACACAAACAATGAGCTCCCATTTATTGACATGATGACCCTTTATATGTCAACAAAGCAGCCAGAAAAAGTTATTACAGTTGCAGAGTCTCTTAAGAAATTCAATCAGAAGTTGGGTCCAGTAACCCATAATATACTGCTTTCTGCATATGCTGCAATGCAGGACTTTGAGTCCATAGAAAACAGTGCATCTGAGATTAAAAGGATGGATCAGGTGAAGCAGTATTCGGCTGCATATTGTAACTTGGCAAACATTTACATAAAGTCAAATCTCAGTGAGAAAGCTCGTGTTTTAATTGAGGAATTAGAAAATGAGATCCCAAACAGAAACAAGTCGCGGGCTTTGTGGGACCATCTTATCATTTTGTATGCACGTCTTAATGACAAAGAAGGAGTTTGGAGGACATGGGAGTCGCTGAAAGAAACGTGCAAGCGTCCAAACTTCCGCAATTATACTTGTATGCATGCATCCTTACTAAAGATCCAAGAGGTCGAAGCAGCTGAAAAGTTGTTTAATGAATGGTATTCCGAAAATGGTTCAAACAATTATCAGCATGCATGTCATTTTCTTAAACAATATCTAAACGGAGGGTTAAGTGACAAGGCTAAAGTCTTGCAAAAGAAGTTAGTAGAAGGTAACATGTCGGGGAAAAAGTGGGAACTCATTGCAGAGATTTATATAAGACACAAGCTTTTTGACCA
The DNA here is from genome assembly GCA_015680685.1 of Gnetum montanum. Lineage (NCBI taxonomy): Eukaryota > Viridiplantae > Streptophyta > Gnetopsida > Gnetales > Gnetaceae > Gnetum > Gnetum montanum. The sequence continues at coordinate 16,487 of MNCI01008527.1, forward strand.
AGCGATCCCATTGATGAAGAAAGCATTTGCTGAAGAACAGCCCACGAATATTTCTTTTAAACCACGACGGCAAAATGTAATTGCTTTATTGAAGCACTTTGAGCTTGAAGGCAACACAGATGGTGCAGAAGAGATTATGAGACTTCTGAGAGAGAAAAAATGTGAGTTCTTGGACGCTTACAATGTTCTTCTCTCCATTTATGTTAAAGCAGGAAACGCAACATCCATCCCAACCATCTTAGAGCAAATGAAAAAGGCTAATATAACACCAAATCAGGAGACACACCAGATCCTCAAAGATGCAGGCCAATCGGTTGTTTAAAACAGCCTAATTTGCTTAAGATATGTAGGGTTGCAAATGCTTTTTTTTAAGGATTAAGAATTATATATTTTTTCAGTTGATCTCTAATGCACACTAACGAATGAATTTTGGACACAATCTGGAACACATTGCTCTAAAGTAATGATGATTCCTTTATTTTATTTGTGGGAATATTTTTGCCAATATTCTATCCAAATGTTAATTTGTGTTCTCGTATTTGAACAGTTAAAAAGGATATTGGTCTTTTTGATCCCAAAGGTAGCAATCTATGTAATTGGTTTGTTTAATCGAAATGGTTTGTTCCCATTTAAGGCATTTTCCCTAATACTCGTATAGTTTCTCTACATAAAATATTAACGGAATTTCATGCTGCTTGATGCATCGAGACAATATTAGCGGGTTAGCGAATGTTACACTAATCCTATTACTACGATGGCGAGGAAACAAAGATAATTAAGAATTTTTAATAAAAGAAGTTCAAGATTATAAGCTCAATATAGTCGCGAATTGAGTTCTTATTATGTAGTTTCAATTTGTGGGAGGAGGCTTGAAGTTTGAGTCACTGTTGAAGTTTCTCCATATTAATATCTTAGGAAACATAAAGCCAAATGGTGTTGTATTTCTACTCTTTCCGAAGTAATTGTAACATTTTCAAGATCAAGATATTAGTGTTCATAAATTATACAATAATAAGATTGTATGTTTAATTTGAGATTTTTTGATGCGCAAATATCCTGATTTCACTCTCTAGCAAATGGAGAATGATTCTGGTACTGTACTTAAGAAAAGTGAACCTTTGCTTTGAAAGCGGAAACAACACCAAGGGCAGCAAATTGGGCCTTAAAATAAATAGCTTTGGTTGGCATATTCAATATTTTTCTATAAGTTATTCCATTTCTCATGTTCCGGGTAATGTAATTTCACTTTATTAGTTAACTTTTCCTCTATGCATATAGGAATAGTTGTGTGCAGGTCAACATATTTTATATTCATTTTGTATATTAGTATATTTTCCATTTTTTATTCAAAAGTGATGTGGTCCAATCCTTACTCTACTAGTTATTGTGTTCATGTATACAAAATATAGGAATTGTTGCAAAGAGATATTGTGCTCTATCAAGCATACCACATTTGCTCGTTTGCCAAAAAAAAAATTGAAGGTTTGTTTTGTTTTGTGTTTCATTTTTCAATCTCTCTAAGACCTATTTTAAACGTTTTTCCAAGCTTTTCTTAATTCATTATTACATATGCATTTTTAATACCTAGTTTTTGTAACCAAAATTTTCCTTGGTGATACTATCCTTGTCATTAAGATTTCTAGATGATATCTCTTAAGGGATATTTTCCCTAATAGCTAGCAAGGGTTTGGCAACTTAGAGGTCGTGGATTTCTTAGACTTAAAATTTCTCATGTAGCTAACTCCATTTCGGTAGGACAAGGCTAGGATGATGATGATCTCTTACGATCTTATTATTATCTTATTTTCAAGATAAATTTTATTTGATACATTATCTCAAATATATTAGCTTATAAAAGATTGCATATTTAACTTAATTTTTGACCTTTAATTCATTCAATAAGAATTGTTTTCAAATTGAGCATGAGCTATACCTCGATTGGCTCACACAATTTGCACCTTGAGGTGCTAGGTTCAAAGCCCACTACCAACATCCCCCATGTGAGCTTAGAGGTATGTTCCAAGCATTGATAATGCAATCAAATCAAAAAACAAAAAAAAAAAATTCAATTTTATAAGATTTCAAATTAAAAAATGAAACTCTTGATGGCTGTCTTATATCAAAATTGAGTTCTCTCCACCCCTCATCACTAATCTAACCATCCCCCTCTCTAAGTGCAAATAGCTTGTAGGTTCTCCTTCGCCACCCATCCCATCCCTTTGCCTCTCCCACATCCTCTCATTAATCTATGCTACCTCTTCCACACCCTTTCCCTTGTCTACCACATTATTTGTGGTTCCCCTTTCTTGGCATCTCCTTCCTCATTTTCTTTGATTGGATCTTGCATTAGTGGTTCTAGGGTTGCATAGACTCTTTGTTGATCCTGATATTATCACTAGGAACCTTCCTACCAATGATCCCTTTGTAAGAAAGCATGACTTATTAGAGGTTTAAAGATTGCTACCCTCTAGATTAGGGACTAGATAAGTGGGGAGATCCTTACAGGTTCCATGCTATCTTAACCATCAATAACAACCCCCATAGAACTATATTGCCCTAATTCTTTATGAACAATATCATAAGGATATGTAGGTTTTTTAGGAGGCTTTGGCCTTTAAGCTTGGGCATCATCCCTTCTCTTTGTAGTCAGGGTATAGGGCTAACTACGCATAGTATAGGATCAGTCTTTGTTGCCTTGTTAGGTGTCTTGCATCATGTTATATTATGATGTGTCCTATGTGTGTGCATTTATATGCCTTGGGTTATTATGCGTGTGTTTCCTATAGTGTACTCACTATGCTTCTAACTAATATCTAAGTGCCAAGGCTCTTATTGCATTTGTAGGTGTTGGGATCATCCCAAGTGTAATCCATTTAAGTTTGCCCTCCTTTCCTTATTAACTTGGGATTCAAGGATAGTGTCGTACGATGCTTTTCAAGGGTGGGATTGTAACACTGTTGGTTATTCCTTTCTCAAAGGATGCAATTTCCAAGTTGGGGTCTAACCTTCTGATTGAACACATTGGAAAGTAATTGAAAATCACAGTTTGATGTCAAACACAAAGGAATTAGCATACTTTGATTAATACATTTTTCTATCATGTTCCTCTTTGGAAATGATCTCTGAATGGGCTCTTAAACAATGACCTAGACTTGCCTTATGCATTACTTTCCTCAAGGGTAACAAGATATTCTTTTCCTTTGACTTTGATGTTGTCATGAATGAAATCTTGTCCATGAGACCATGACCCATTGAGAAATAGTTGTTATTCCTAGAAAAGTGAACTTTAGTACTTAGAAATGACAAATACATGTGTTAATACTTGAGATTTTCCTATGTTTGAATCTATCTTCTTAGTTTTTTAGTTGATCTTTGGGACAATAAGATCTTTCTAGTCATAGGAGTAGAGTTCGAGGAGGTTATCACACTCAATAATGCCACATCTAATAATGAGTAGCAAGTATGTTCAATTTCTAACCATACAGTCTACAAACATCATGGTAGACCATGTTGTAATTTTTGGGTGGAGCTTGCATAGTATCTAGTTAGTTTATTGTGTGATCCCAAGTCGCTATCTTCCTAACTATACTCATAGTGACCCTTAACTCGTATGGTTAAGTATAGCTGAGGCATATGATAATTGATGTTACAAATTAAAATATAGAAATTAATTAATCAATCTAATTAACAATAAAGTAAATTCTATACTAACCTAAGACAATGAGTGTTTGGGCCCTAATCTACTAGTCATGTCATAGACTAGTGCATTCATCCCTAGGATTACTATGCGATATTCTACTAGGCATACCTAGCAATTGTTACAGATATTGAGTTATTAGCAACCTCAATGTGTTATATTAAAGATTTTTTAATGAGTATACATGTTAAGTCATGAATGGTGGTATTTATAAACTAATGACAGTTGTTAGTGGTTTGCTAAAAGATAAGACTTATGACTAAATGCTCATAACCTTTCCTATGGAGGTATAAAGGAGAGGAACTTGGAGTTTAAGAACTCATCAACATTCATCCTATGATTGATAACTGATGAGTGGCAAGATACCCCTACACTCAACCATATGAAACGAGCGTAGCACACACGATCCAGTCGAACTCCGTAGACTAAGTGCCTACACATCCCATGGAACACTTAGGGTTAATCATTCGTTGTCTTTCCAGACTTACTTGTAGTTGTCACGGTGTATAGTTAAGCAAATCTGAGGTATATGATTTTTATATCTTTTTATGTTTTATGTCTCCTATGCTACAAGGTGAAGGGTTGAGAAACTAACTAACTCTAGCTAATGAACTAAGTCTAAATTACCTAGCGTCAACATCCGTTCCCACTTACCGTACACACCCTAAACCGATGCAACCACAGCTACCAAACGCTAATCGTCACTAGGATCACCACGCGTAACGCATGTGCTCGAAGTGGTCGTACTAAGGCACTTAACTAGGAGGAAAGGGTTGAGAGAACTAATCTAGCCTAAGTGCGATGAGTAGCCGATTCCTTGATTATCCGTACACATTCTGGTGCATGACTACCACTGGGATTACCAAGCATAGATCCTAGATATGCCACTGGGTTACCAAGTAGTCACACTGGGATGCTTGTAACCAAGTCGTACTCATACCACGTTGCGATGAGCATCCTATTCCTTGACTATCCATACACATCCTTAGATGCTCATAATCAAGTTGTACTCATGAGCATTCGTTCCTTGATTATCCGTACACATCCTTAAATGCTCGTAATCAAGTCGTACTCATGAGCATCCATTCCTTGACTATCCGTATACATCCTTAGATGCTCGTAATTAAGTCGTACTCATTCCACATTACTAAGAGAAAGTAATAAATAACATTAAATAAAATCCTATTCCATGCACTGCAAGGTTTATCCAGGAAGTTCATCTTTATTGTCGTACACAACTTGTGTTTAGGTACAATGTTGCTCGAATAAAGATCCATTCACTTTAGGACTCCTACTGCGGGCACATGGAAAATATTCTATCTCTGGAGTGATTAAACTCCCAGAGTTTCCCTACTTCTAGCCTAGGATGAGGAAAAAAGGGAAAGTTGCCTCTTATTTATAGATATGGCAATGGGCCGCGATATCGCATACGCAATATCACAGGGGACGACGCAATATCATGGCTCATGCGAATCACGTCTCATCATACCCCTATGACTGAATGAAAACTCATCCTCGGGTTCCTTACAATAATATCGGGAAGGTATGGAATTATTGAGGGGAATGGAACTAATGGGATGACATGTGAATGGATCATCATTACAAGACTTCACAAAACTGGTGTTCATGACAACAAGAGTGAACACCTTATTACATTGACATTAGGCCTTAGTTGGCAGCTGGAGAGAAAAAGANTGCCAATGCCAAGATTGCGCCCTTCGTTGTCCATCCGTAAGTGCACCATCGATCTTGCTCCTTGCATAGCTGCTGTAGCGCTGCTCCATTTCATGTGTTCCCTCCAGATCTGGTCCATTATTGCATGATCGCCATATGCACACACAACACAATCTTATATTAGCAAGGGTAAATGAATCATCATGTAATTGATACCTTGCTTCGGTGTAAGCCCATTGGCTAGGTTGTGGTATGGCTGATATGGATCTGGAGATATAATAATGATGACTACCGAAGGTGTGGGGGTTAGGAAAAAATTGAAAAAATCGGGGCTAGGAAAAAATTGAAAAAATCGAGCCCCGTACCCCCATGACTAATCACGAACCTTTGATAGTGTTAAAATGGAGAAAGAAAAGGAGTAAGAAAGATAGATAAAAAGAGACAATGGTAACATCGATAAAGAGGATGTCAAGATGGAAATGAAAAAAATAAAATTAATTGCAAAAATGTTAAGGAAAAGAAGTTAGCTGGTGCACCAAAGAGGAATGTCAGTGGGTCCTCCCCAAAGCAGGCTCATGCCCTTAATGCCCTAACAAACCCACATTCAAAGAGTCTGTAGGCTCTGGGAATGTCATTTGGAACAAGAGTTAAAGTCTTAATTGCAAGAATTTACCAAAAAGAAAACAATGCATCAACCAAAATAGATACACTAATGATACAACTGACAATGAGATGAAGAATGGAGAGAAGGATGGAGAGAATAGGATGGAATGGAATCCCAAGAACGAGGTGGTGTACAACCCCTTGTGTATTTTATGATTAAAGTGACTTGGAAAATCTCATTCCAACTCTGGCCTCAAACCAACCACATCCAATGACTTCGCATCAATGCATTCGGCCAAACCATCCACTTGGATAACAAGAATGCTTTCCCCAAGAGTCACCACCATTCCGATGAAGCAAGGAGAGAATAGAAAGGGAGAAGGGCCTTAGTTAGAGGGAACATTTTTAGTTCCATAACCAATGCTTGTAGCCTAAGGAATTATTTCATCTAAGGGGTGTGCTTTGAATTCTCACTTTCTTTTTTTTCTCTCTTCTTTTTTTACCCTTTTTTTTTGATTTTTTGTTTTGTATTTTTATGTGTGAGAACCACACCATGCAAAGACTTTGTTATTTTTATTGCTCAGCTTCCTGATGATTGGGTAACATCGGAACGGTAAGAAAACTCAAGAAGCAAACATCCAAGCACCCAAGAGAATGGCCAACACAAAAGCATCAAGTTCCCTTGAAGTCACACCATTTTCAATCCTTGAGTCCTTCCTTAGTTTGAGAAATGCCCAATCATCGATTCATTAAAGTTCTTATTAGAAGGGGACTCTACATGTCCAAGCCGAGAGAGACCATAGAAACTGGTGGATGGATGGATGAAGTGATCTCATTGCCTGCCATATCAAAAGAAACATACCTTAGTATCAACATTGTGAATTAAAGGTAAAAACCAAACATTAGCAATTAACATGAAACTAGTTCATACCATCATGGAGAACACTTATTGATGACAAACTTATAGGGTGGATAACACACGCACACAAAAAAAAGTATAACGATGTTTGATGAGACGCGACCTGCATGTGTCGCGATATCGCGGCCCGCCACCATATCTATAAATAAGAGGCAGCACTCCCTTCATTTCCCAATCCTGGCTAGAAGTAGCGAAGCTCTGGCAGATTGATCACTCCAGAGTTAGAATTTTTCCCATGTGCCCGTAGTAGGAGTCCTAGAGTGAACGACTCTTTATTTGAGCAGCTTGTAACCTGAACCCAAGTTGTGTACGGCAATAAAGACGAACCTGATGGATAAACCTTACAGCACATGGTTTCATTTATTGCTTTCATTTA
>MNCI01008528.1:0-22890 GCA_015680685.1 Gnetum montanum
ATGAAAAACTGAAAAACAAAAAATTTGTAAAATTAAAGAAAAGGGAAAAAAATTTATTAATTCTGTTTGTTAGAATGGGGGATATCCCCCATAACTAAACTTTGGATCATATCTAGAATTAATAAATGGAAGGTTAGGATCCATGCATGTTGGAAATATTGGGATCTAGTCATATCCAAGCCATTGGGTGTCTTTTGATGTGGTGGTTGGAATGTGCCCAAACTAGGGTTCACACACTTGATTAACGTTGACATAGTGGGGCAAGTTATAAGATGTGGTTAATTGATAAGGAGTTGAACCACAATGGCACCCATGACCATAAGATGGTATGCAAGGATTGGTATGTCTACCAATGTGGCTATATTCATTGGGCCCCATAGTTTTTGGAGTTTTGATCAGTGGCCCTAATAAGGTAACACGAGGCATTGGATTCAAGGAGAAGGATGCACCATAGTGTTGAACTTGTGCTAAGTGGGAGGATGCAGTGGTCTCAGAACTATGCAGTCCCCTCCTATGGTCATGTCTAAAGAAAGGATGCTTCTGGTGTTGTGAAGGATTCCCATTGCAGTTGATAGTAGTAGCGCAAGTGACATTCGTGGATTGGTGTTGTGGTGCAAAATCCTCTAGAACAATTGGTGGTGATGTAGAAGGAGGTGAAGGATGAGAATATTAATGGTGAGGAGAGGTGTGAGGAACATGAGGTGGTGATCTTGTTGGAAAGGACACAAGCTAATAACACTTATGAGAATAATAACAATGTGGTGAGATAGAAGATCTTGACCCGATTGGGAAAACAAAATGTTGAACTTGATAAGCGCTTAGTTTTGAATGATATGAAGGGTGTGACTAGTTCAAGGGTGGCCTCCCCCATGATTAGGATCTTTGCTGCTGTGATTGAACATCGTAATTTTGTACGAACTCTAGATGTAACATTCTTCCCCAATGCTCATGTAAATGTGACAAGATTGGATATTAACCTTTGGGGTGATCGTATAGGCAAATGTTACACTGATACATATGATTAGTAGTTGAGTTCTTATTCTCTTCAACCCTTCTTTCTGATTGTCTAAGGGTGTTCTATCTTTCTTCTTGGTTCATCATGGTTCTACCTCTAATAATGTTGGCATATTCTCCACATTTTTCATGCATCCGTATTGTCATCTTATTGATCTTTGTCTCAATTTCATCTAGTGATTGTTGTATTGGCAAAGATTGTTCCACCTCCTTGAGATGAGTTTATTTCTCCTTTTCATGATTATGGACCTGTGTTAAATTGAGATTTTAGTCCCATTGAGATTTTTCAACATTCTCCCACTTAGCCATTTCTCCTTCTTCCTTTTCTACCCAGTTAATATGCTCTTGGAATTTATGGGTCCATAGTTCATATAGTTGACCTGAGGCATACATCCCTAGGGTTTTCCCTTGTTTCATTACAGAGCCCATCTATGATGTGGTACATTAGCCTTTCCTTGGAGGATCCATGGCCCGGGTAGTTGTTTAACAATGCATAATATCTTTTTAAGGCCATGTACAAGGGTTCATGTTGTGCTTGTTTCCATTCTTGGATTTGTCTCCTAAAGGTTGACACTCTTGCATAGGTTTGATATCTTTCATTAAATAGTTCTACCATTGTCGGCCAACGTCGAATTGATTTGGTCTTAAGGACTTGTACCATACTTTTGCTTGGCCAACGAGTGTTGTAGGAAAGAGATTAAGTTCTCTTCATCCATTGTCAATATTTTTCCATACACAGGCATCATGGAAGGCTTGTAAATGATGTTGTAGATCTAACTCATAGCCTCCTAAAAACTTGGGAAAGTTTTTTAAATCAACCCTGGGTAGACGACTTTCCTTGTGATGCCTGCGGGATATTCAAATAGCCTCTCATATATGCACTAGGCTCTTAGTGGCCAGCAGGGGTTTATCATCACTAGGTAGGTTATGAATTTGGGAGTTGGGACGATGTTCTCTTCATTTATGTACATAGCAGACCCCTGCATCAGATTGAGTACTCCAAACTTTGTCTTCATCATCATATAATTCATTGGTTCTCCAATGAATTGCCTTACTGGTTGTTACATTATCATAGTTTGTGAGAGAGAAATTGTTGTGAATCGTGTATGACTTAATTGAAATTAATTTCTTTTCTAAGAGATATATCATGAATACTTTGTTACAGTGATCTTGTATTATATAACTAATCTAAATAACTAGCACTGTCCCCAGCAATAGTGCCAATGATGAGTGGCCAGGTACCACTACACTCAACCATATGAATACGAGCATTCACGCATGATCCAGTTAAACTTCGTAGATGGGCTAGTTGTGGTATCAAGATAGTTACTCATTGATCGCTATTCGCTGTCTTCCCACCTGGACTAGTATTTTCTTTGTCACATATGGTTTAGTCCAGAGTGAGGTGTATGATGTGGTCCTAGACTAGTGCTACTCCTAGAGGCAATGGAAAGTAACTTTGTGTTAACTAAGAGGGAAAGGATGAAGAGAGTCTAAGCTAGCCTAAGTGTGATGAGCATCTGTCCCTTAATCATTCATACACATCTTGGACCTTATGTACTACTACTGGGATTACCAAGTGCATGTCCTAGGTACGCTATTCGGATACCAAGGAGTCACACTTAAATGCTCGTGATTATGTCATATTCATTTCACGTTTAATAATAGGGATAGGAGAGGAAGGTAAAGATAGATTAAGTAAGAAAGCAATAAATAATAGTTAAAACTAAGTAAATGCTACAATGATGAAGTAATCTCAATCTTTATTTCTGGTCATGTGTGTGTCCAAGTATGTCACACTCGAATAAAGGTTTTGTACAATTACAATCATCACACTACGGGCATGCACTAGGGAAAGGGTTGAGAGAAATTGAAAATTAACAAAAATATCCTACTCTAACACTAGCTTTTCCTATTTCTTTTTGGTGTGTCCCATTGTGTATTTATAGGTTCACACGAGAACCACGATATCGCATATCTAATATCGCTTGTTAGGCTGCAATATCACATACCCAATATTGGGGGTCCGATATCGAGGGTCTAATATTGGAGCCTGACAAATCATGGTTCATCACTCTTTTTAAAGTGATAATTATGTAATGTAGCTTATGTCAAAGTATTTATACAATTTTATTTCTCCTCATTGATCTTGTCATGTGTCTAGTTCTAGTTATTGTGATTTGAATGTTAAAGCTATGAGACTAGCCTTATCTAGTCATGGGAGACTGATGAAGCATCCAATGGTAATTTGTATGTTAATTGTAAGGCCTGAATTTGGGAAGCATTTTGTACACTTTGTGTTTATAGTTTAGTGTGTTTAGTAGAGTTGGTTGGCTTTTCAAGATGTATCCTTGTTCCCTAGGTCACACTTTGATTTTGCATGCATTATTTCAAGCTCCATAAGGTGATTCTAGCTTTATTTAGATGTCCTATGATCCTTTAGGAATATCTCCTTGGGTTTTGACTTGTACTTAGACCCAAAAGGAAAATTGTGATTCTTAGGATGGGGGAGGGGTTTGGAGGGTGGGGAGGGGGGAGGAGGGGGTGGAGAGAGGGAAGGATGCATTGACTACCTTGTGTTAGCACATCTTCTACATAAGTGCAAGGACACTGACGCATCCCCCTTGTAGGCTTGGTTGGGTTATATTAACAAGCCTTCATTGACATTAAGGAATTCATGAACCCTCTCCATTCCTATGTGAAAACTATAAATACTTAAGGTGAATTCTTCCACATAATTAATTGATACTTAGACATTTCCTTGGACTTTTGTCTTTCAGTTGTGTGAAGAGCTCTTCCTCCCTTCGGTAAGTTGATTTTCTTTCTTGTTTTATATGTGTTTTTAGTCATCACTTCACAAGTACGGTTAGACCCTATCAGAGTGCCATCATGCTTATGTAGCTTAGAACCATTTGGTCAATATAAAGTTTAGTGCTTGTGTAGTGAATAAAGCTTATGGTTTCCCCTTATTTCACTATTGATTCCTTAAGCATCAAAATACCAAAAACATTATAAAACATTAAAATCATAATAATATTTATTTAATTCTCATTTTTATAAGTTGTGATAATTCACCCTTATCGAAGGAGGTCATAACTATATGACATGGTGTTAGGCCATTGAGGTTATGTCTAAGAGCCAATTTGTTTGCATTTCATATATGGTGTTGCACTTGTTCCTAAGAGAGATTACAATGCATGTGTGTTTATTATTTTTTTATTCTTTATTATTATAAAATCCAAAAAAATCATAAATATTCTGTTTAGCTTTCCCAACATGGAAACATGGGTTTGAAGTGTATTATATGTGTTATAATATCTTTTACATTTGTTGAATGGAATGACATACATAAGTGTTATTGGTAATACATTCAACATTATCTTTGAAGCTTAAGACCAAATCACATCAGGATTTGAATGATATATCCCTTGGTCCAAAATTGATGAGACCTTTATCAATATGTTTGCTTGATTACTTTGAAGTTCAATAATGTTAACACTTGGTTAGCCCACTAGCACTGCATTTGGTAACCCCAGTAGAAAATATTTGCATTTAGGACTTGTATGACAAATAAGAATGGACACTCATTTCCTTGTGATAGAATAAACATTATTTTTCTTATTTGTTAGATTAATTAGTAATTTTCTATTTCTAAATAATATTTTAATCATGATCCATCAATATCAATCATATGCCTTAATTATACTTAACTATATAAGTTAAAGGCCACCACAAGCATAATTAGAAAAATAGTGACTTATGATCACAGTTAACAATCTAAATACTTTGCTAGTCTAATTCATAAAATATGATTACGTTACTCGTAAATGCTTGTGATTTATATGGTTTGGGGTAGGGACCACATCACTACTTATCAATGGCCATTAGTGAGTCCATACCACTTAATATATAATAAAATATTTATTGTATTCTAACCTTATCTTGAATAATATGAAAGGTGGAAACTAGAGATTGAAAATTTTTATTACATCTAGAAAATCATAAAGTATTTGTTGTACAATTACAAAGCTTCAACATATTTTTGAAGAAAGTTAAAAACATCATTGATGTAATGCTAATTTAAAAGAAAGTAATCAATAGATTATAATTAATTATAAGATTCATTTAAATGTGAACCGAAGATGGGAAAAATTAAAAAAATATGTTCTTCATCTTACATTTAAAAAATGATATTATGAATAAAATAATAATAATGTACGATTGTTTAAAATATGATGTTTCTTAATAATTTGCATATCATTGCTACTAGCTTAGTTATCAATTAACTATTAGGCTAAGAATATGTCAAACACAACACTTTTCAATAGGGAATAAGTGTAAAGAACGGTAGCTTGCTCTAAGCTATACTTTGAAGTTTATTATGTTTGACACTCCTAGCCAAGACTTCAAAGTAATACTAAGAATAAGTTATGGTTCTCTACACTTGTATGTACAAATATGCTAAAGCTTTGGGTATCCTTTTTGCCATGTAGCTAATACATAACTAAGTAGTATATAACAATGAAGTGTTAACCTTTGAAAGCTCTAAGTCATAAGCTCAATTCCAATCAACATTGCCAAGTTATAAAGTTCTGATTAAACTATCCCTATATTACAATTATTTCCACTCCAACACTCCAACTAAATTAATATAAGTTGATATACAAGAACTTATCATTTGTTTGAGGAACATGACACGTATCACTCCTAATAGATAAAAAAAGTGACCAATGTAAACGTTGCTGCCAAAACCACACCCAAACAACCACGTGCATAATTTCACATTGGCCACACCATACATCCCAGCACACTTTGGAAAAGTCAGAATGATAGTGGAGTGCAGATGCACCATAATATTATACTGTGTTTATGTGTTTACGTGGTTTTACTACTTGTGGTTACTATTCACTCTCAAGCACAGGTTTCTATCAAATTTCACGGCAACAAACATCGGGTTAAGAACCACGAGATGGAAGAATAAAGAAAAAAAATTATTAGTCATGTAATCCTTCTTTGGGGGGGTGTCAGACCCCGAAAAAAAGTTCTATTGATATTAATAGTGTATCAGTTACAGTAACTTGAATAGGTCATAGGGTTAAGGGAAAGGGGAAGCTAAGAGCACTATGCATGAAACTCAGGAAAAACCTTAAAAATAAACAAGTATTAAAGAAGGAAACCTAAATTGGGGCACCACCAAACGTCCACCCATGCTGACTTGTTACAAGATAGAATGACATAGAATTAGATAAGGAAAAAAGCTCTCAATTAAAGATAGAGAGAGTTTCAATGGTGACTCCTCAAAACAAAAAGGGAAGGATTCCTTGTAGAGATTACTAATGATGAGTGTTACTAGAATGCACAAGTCTTTCCCACGGCTGCAAGAGATGAACCAACTGATGATCTACAACATATGTGAGTTGGAAATGAATGAGGTGAAAGATCTGCAACTTCTCCAACTTGGTGAGCAAACATTTATTAGAATAATTTGTCCTTTGAAATATAACATTGCATCTTCGCTTCCAAATATAATATAAAATAGTAGGCCTAATAACTTTCCATAGAAAGTTGAGATTAGCAGAAGTAATGTTTAAAAATTTGAATATGACATCCTCTTGAGATAGCTTGTATGAAGGAAAAACTATGGAAGCCCACTCCCACACATGCTGAGCAAAGGGACAATGCCAAAACACATGGACAAAGTCATCTTGTCCACAACAGAGAGGGCAATTGGGATTGGGAATTCCTAGATATTCTAACCATTTACCAATAGGTAGACTATGGTGGATGAGACACCAAAGGAACTGTTTAATTTTTGGGAGGGTTGGAATGTTCCAAATATTTTGGAAGAGAGAGATCCAAAATGATACTGACTTGTGTTTGTGCCAATGCTTATTGCAGCGTTGAATGACCTTGAATAGGTCATGCATAAGATGAAAGGGGATAGATGGAAGGTAGGGTAAGAGTTTAACCCCATTTAGCCATTGTAGGCCTTGAAAAGGACTTTGCACTGTAACATCAATGTGCTAGTGATTGTGGAGAAAGTAGTAGATTTAGACTAGGCAATGGTTAATTGCATCTCCCCATACAAATTGCTAAACTCGACCCCCGAAATCCAACGACTAGCCAGCCTAAGACAATTCAAGGAGATGAAACCTTTTCGAAACCATGAGGTAGCCACCTTAGTCTTTGTGATGGCAAGGGGAGTGGGCGACAAAGGTAACCACCACAGGCACAATATAGAAAGGATAGTAGGGTTGATCTTGACATTAGTCTAGTCAATGTAACTGCGTAGAATTTGCTAGGCCCTCCAGATGCTTTTGAAAACATGAGATCCTGGAAGAATGATAGTGAGGGGGGAAAAGATCCAATTGAAAAAATGGATGCCTTTCCAGAAGGGCTTATTTTTAGGAAATGCTTGATGAAGCCTTAATTGGAGGAGGGTCCCAATGATGTTTGAGGCATCTAAATGCTAAACCAACCACTTAGCAACTAGGGTAATTCCCTGCTTATAGGAATTCAAAAGAACTAAGCCACCTTTATTCTTGGGGAGAGTAACAATATTCCAAGTGACTCAATGAAATCCTTTTTGAGAATCTTTGGAGGACCACATAAAGTTGTGAAATAACCATTCAAGCTTCTGGTAGGAAGCTTGGGAGGGGGCCCAACATGAAGAGTGATACACATGGGTTGACACACATATGGACTTACAAACAAGGTATTTACCCACAAGTGTGAGGGGTTTAGTCTTCCATGTATCAAGTTTCTTTTGAATTTGAAAAATAACCTGCTCCCAGAGAGTAGAGGTTGAACCTCTAAAATGGAAAGGGATCCCCAAAATCTTAACAATGTCTTGTTCCTGGAGCCGCTTCCAACTATACTTGGTCACATGGTTGTAACTGCCCGAAAAGATATAAATAGAGGATTTATTTCAATTACAGTGGAACCTGAGAGTGTACAATATTGCTCCACCCTTGATAAGAGGCGATGCAAATTGGCGACTATATTTTGAACTAGAAAGAAAGAGTCATTGGTGAAGTGCATATTGAGGAGCTGTTGTTGAGAGGAAGATAGGCAGACCCCAATGAGAACTTTCATTTGAATGTCCACGTTAATTTGATGACATAGAAAGTTTGTGACGATGATAAAGAGATAGGGGGAAAGAGGATAGCCTTGCTGCACTAACCTATGTATTGGAAAGGGAGAGGTAATGTCAAAGGTGGTAGCTATTCTTGCGGTAGAATCTAAGAATAAGCATTTCACCATATGCAGGAACTTAGGTCCAAAACCAAGTTTGTTCATGGTCTGCAAGATAAAATCCCACTTTATGTTGTCATAAGCCTTGGCATAATCAAGTTTCACTAGGAGATTATCTTGTCCATCATCCTCAGCCCACTTGAGACATTCCCATGCTGCAACCACATTGTCTAAAATATATCTACCAAGAACAAATCCTATTTGTTGGGGAGATATGATCTAGCCAAGAATTGTTTTCAATTGTAAGGCTAGGCACTTAGCCGAAATTATATACACTACATTGAGGAGAGTTATGGGATGTTGATTGGAGATATTGGCAAGATCCCTAGACTTGGGGAGGAGATGAATTACCCCCTTGATTTATATTGGGCCCAAGGGAACTAGTTAAGATAGCCTTGTTAATAACTTGCAGAAGATCATTTCCCATCAAATCCCAATGATTTTGAAAAAATTCTATGGGGAAACCATCATAACCAGGAGCCTTTCCCTAACTCAACTTAGAACAGGCAACCTATAGCTCCACCAAAGTGATATCAGTGTCAAGAATTTGTAGCATAGTGGAGTTGATAAGGTGAGGATAATTGGGGGTGACAGCCTTGAATGAAGAGATATCCATTGGGGTTGCTGCAAAAAGGGTTTCATAGTGATTCTTGAGGAAAGAGAGGATACTGTTGTGGTCAGTAAGTGTGGTACCATCACTAGATATTTTTTCTATAGAATGTGAAGGGGAAGTAGAATTGAGATACTTAAAAAATTCCTTACAGTGTTCATCTTGAATATTTAACCAAGTGAGACAACTTTTAGTTAGGGCACTTTGTGCTTGGTACACATCCCAATGTTGAAAGGCTAATCTTGCTCTAGCTAGCTCCTCATGAACAAGAGTGTTGAAGGGATCTTGAGCTAGTATAGTAGTGAGATGTTCAATAGTGAGGTGAATTTTTTTGTATTCTTGTCTAGCCCAATCACACCTTTGGTATTATTGGTAAAAATAATAATGAAATTTTCTGTATTTTTAAAAAAATGTTAATATGGTGGTCGTTGTTGTTGCTTTTTCATGTAGGCTTAATGGTTCCTGATTTGACTCAACAAACTCAATGGAAAATCAAACGTTATGTTGTTATGTAATCCATGTACAATGCCTTACTCTAATTGTTATATTTTCTTTGGATATCATACTAAAGATGAGGTATTACTTTAGTGGTATGGGTTTTGGTTTTGTCACACATTCAATTTTATTAAGTAGTACTAAGTTATAAATTTTGGCAAGTCCTAGACTACGCTCACCCCTAGTTTGGAGCATAGTTAGCCTCTCGTGGGGAGTGTAGTCTACAAAAAAGCCCAGATTCCACCATCATTAAGACTACGCTCTCCCCCAACCCAGAGCATAGTTAGCAAGGAGCAAGTTTTTTGCAAAATTTTTCTAAGTCCTGTGATTACATTCTCCACTACCCAAAGTGTAGTTAGCCCTTAGTGGAGAGCATAGTAAGCCAAAATAGCCTTTGGTGGCCTCCACAACACAACAACAGTACACCAATGTAGTCAACTCATCCTTGGCGAGCGTAGTTAGCATAATCTTTCTCTCTCTTGCATCAACTCTTGCCAAAAATTATAACTACACTCGACCCCACAAACCTAGTGGAGAGCATAGTTGGATAAAAGTATAGTCCCAACCATTCCCTCTGCCATGTGGCCATCATGCCACATTTCGTGCTAACCCTAATCCTATAAATACCTTGTGCCCTCAACATTTTCAGTGTTGGCATTTTGGCAAATTAAAGGTTGGCATTTGGTGAAGTTGCAAATGACTGTAGCCCCATTGCAGCCTCACCATAGCCTAGCAGAACATTGCAGCCCATGGTACACCACAGTAGCCAACTTGGTAGATGTAGACACCCTGGCAAGTGCTAATCTTCATGGCCAGACATCTCCGAGACTATGAATATGCTCTCCACTACACTTGTTGTATCCCATATAGCTTCTAACCCCTTTTGGTATTAACTATGCTCAACCCCATTTGGAGTAGTATTCTGCTTCTTTTTCTTTTTGATTTTTTAGAATGTCATTTGAATTTTTCACTGTTTCATCGCATAGCCATGCCTCCAACTATGCTCGAGCAGTGGCCCCTGCATGTTGATGCCCTTGTTTTCATTGAAAAACTTGACTACACTCAACACCATTAACACTGTTAACACCATTTGAACACTTAGCATCATTTCACATCAGCATCGTAGCTAACCATGCTACACCTTGGTTACATCCAATAAGTCCTTGTTTGATCAATAAGATCATTCAAGGCATCCCATCTTTGCCTCCAATAGGCCCTCACATGGATTCATGATTAGAATGTGTGCCCATTGACCTCAGTGTTTCAACCATTGACATTTTCGATTGTTATAAGTATATGTCACATCCACCATCATCATCTGATTTAGTCTCCACAACTTCTACTACAATAGCTTTGCCCTTGCCCCTTTGGTAGGCACATTTAGCTTCTTTCCACCTCTTGTATTCATGCTCACTACTTTGCTCTCTTGATTCTTCTACGATTTTTAGAGCAATTTCGAATTTTTCATCTAACAAATCCCACATTTTATCTACCTTGCCCAAAATTTCATACATAGAGTTTTGGATCAGTAAGGTCTTTTATTATACCACCTCATTAAGAAGTGATGCCTCCTCATTCTCACAAAAGTAGACCTTCTTATTTTTGATGGAAGGGTCCCTATTACATTCTTGTACACTTTAGAGTTTCCTCAACTCTCCTTCCTCTTTTGCTACTTGCTCAATAAACCTTTGTATATAATGGGCTTTGAATTCTGATAGTCTTCCTTGGGTATAGATCCCAAGGGTTCTTTGTGTTTCTTAGCGAAGCCCATCTATGATGTGATGAAGTTGTTCCCTCTAAGAGTAACCATGGCTAAGGTATCAATGAAATAATGAATAATATTTCTCCATAGTGGCATCCAGAGTTTATGTGTTTCCTGTTTCTAGATTTGGATTTTCCTTTGTAGGTTTAACACTTTGAAGTATGTCTTATACTTGTCATTAAATAATTTTAGCATTGTACTTCATCGATGGATTGATTGTGGTTCCAAAGACTAATTCCACCTTTCTGCTTCCTTGATGAGTGTTCTAGGGAATAACTTGAGCTTTTGTAAATCATTTTCAATATTTTGTAAGGCATAGGCATTGTGAAAGACTTGTAGATGTGTTTAGGATCTAAGTTATATCCCCCCTCAAATCTAGGGATATTGTTCATGTCTAACTGTTTGATTTAGCTATCTTTCACATGCCTAGTAGGAATTCTGATAGCCTCTATGATGTTGCACATATTTCAATTGACCAGAAAAGGTTCATCATCATGATCTTGATGATGCCTATGATGTCCTCTACCATCCCTTCATTCATGATGATGTTTGTGATTATCATTGTTGTTCCATCACTTGTGGTCATTTTCAGATTTGAAGGAAAAAGTTGATTTAGATGAAGAGGGTGAAGAGGGAGGAGGATTGCCATCACCATGGTGTCTGCCACTTCCTCTCCATTTATCATGGCCATGATCCTTAGAGTGATCATCATTATGCTTGTTCTAGTTCCTGCTTTGAATCCCTTTCTTAGAGCTCTGACAACCATGGGACTCACTATTACCAGAACCTAGATTATTGATCACTGATTTAGGATTTGGTTTTGGCTTCCCTTCACTAGAGTCAAGAGTGGAGAGTTTGCATGTTGAGAACCCCCATAAAGAGGCTCCTCATCATCCTTTGAATTTAGCAAGAACAAGGGGTTATTGGAACCATTTCCCCTTTATGGCTTTGCTATGCTTTTCCTATTTTTGATCTTGTTTACATTGTCTCTTAGTGAGATGATAGTTCCAGAAGTCATGATCTTCCACAATGTACTCTCCATGAAGCTCCTAGATGCCCAACCTTGTAAAAGTTTCAAGTAGCATTTTGGGAATAGATCAGTTAGGTGGTAATACAACGTTTTCCTTCATGTCTCACCACTACATTTGTTCATCCTAATGGAGGACATAACTGAAATTAGGTACAAACTCATTAGGATGAGTGTACACCACTCTACATTCTTATGATACTGTTGACTTAGAATCATCTTGCCTATGAGAAGAAGAAGACATTTTTGTTAGAAACATTTTTTCAGTGTGCTTGTAGTATAGTTTTGATTAACTATTATGATTTAACTTTGTTAGGTTCATTTTAATGATGTTGAGTAACTTTCACTAATCTTATATTGATAGTGCATGTTATTGGGCAAGAATCCCTAGCAACAATGCCAATGATGAGCAACAAGGTACCCCTATGGCCAACCATAGAAATCACTAAGGCATTCATGCATGATCTAATTGAATTTTGTGGATTCCTAGTGTTCACGTACATAGGGTTCAATCTAGAAGATGAATCTAATCATGGAACAATCATTGTCTTTATAACTACACTTGTGAGGCTCAATTGTATGGTTAAGTGTAATTAAGACATATGATTTTTAGTATCTTATATTTTGTTTTCCTAAGGTTGTTAATAGATTGAGAATAAATTGATTAACTAATTCAACTAATTTAAGTGCTAATTAATAAGTAACTATCCTAACATAAGCATCTAGTCCCACTTTCCACACACATTTTGAACATGTACAACACTGCTAGGCAACCAAGCGTTAAGAGCTACTAGGATTACCAAGTATTAACATATGCTTGAAGTGGTCATAGTTATGTATGCGAGTCTATTTATCTTAATTAATTACTTAAGGTCTTAATCATTCTGGCTTAATTAATGAAAATAATAACTACATAAATAAATCATTAAGCTAGTCCATGTGCTACAAGGTTTATCGAAAAGCTCATCTTTATTACTGCATACACTGTGGTGCTTAGGTATAATAGTGCTTGAATAAAAATCCATACACTCCTTGCCTCCTATTACTGGCACTTAGAAAATTATTCTATCTCTTACAGAAATAAACTGCAAGAGTTCCACTAGCAACTGAAAATATTCCATTAACACGGCTGGGATGCTATATTTATAGAGCTACTAGGATGCCACATTGATAGGTACATGTCAAAGTCACAACATCCCATCGATGCACCTAACTAAAGACACTTCATTAGCAAGCTATATGATTTGCTAGTTTTAGGCCATGGTGGACCATAGGGTTGCTAGTTTTAGGCCTTAGTAGGTCATGCAATGTGCTAGTTTTAGGTGATAGCAGGCCATGATGCATACTTGCATAGTAACTATTGGATGCTCTTAAAAGAGCATAAAAGGCTAAAACCAGCCATGGAGCATGATACAATGTCGCGAAAGTAAACAAATGATCATTAACAAAAAGAAGTGGTGAGGTGTTTACTATGAACTCTTTGTTTGACTCTTGAGAGGTCAAGGAATCCTTTTGGCATAGCTTTATGTTCACCATCTTTCTTGTTAATCATTGTGAGTTGTATGCATTTTCATTGGTTACTTTATGTTGTAGAGTTCATGTTGTTATCACCAATGTGTTCTTTGTTGTTGGTGACCCCAGTCTAAATGTTGAGAGCTTCCTCTTGAAACTCCACCTTTGAACCTTAATCCATGTTAACATAGTTAATAAAAGGTAGTGACATGTTGTCTTAATAAATGATAATTTCCCATCCCTCATAGGGCAAGTGAATCTCTTGATGTATATGAGATAAGATTGTGCAAAGATTTGCTAACCATGACCTTCCTAAGATTAAGTTGAAGCCAAGTGTCTCTTCAACCACTAGGAAGTTAGAAAATGTAGGGAATTGCTTACTAGCTATGAAATCCAAGGGAATATAACCTCACACCACTACTTGTGACCCATTGAGTGATTTAAGTGTTGAGGTAGTGGTTTTCTAGATGTTCTTGGTTAAGCCTTGCTTGTCAACAAAGGAAAATGGTACTATGTTAGTTGTTTCCCCATCATCTACATGAACATGATGGAGCTTGTATCTACTAACACTTATAGTGATGAAGAGGGCGATGGATAGCACCTTTCCATTTCAAGAGTTAATCTTCACTTTAGTGTCATGAAAGTTGAGTGTGGGTTGATGCCCATTTTCCCTAAGCGAAGCTTGCTCAATGATAGAGTAGATTGACTCTTTGTTGGAGGGAATGTCTACGCTCATAGGGATAGAGGTTAAAACTTGAGCTAGGACATTCCTATCTATAGAAGAGATCATGACCAAGTTGTACAATTTTGGTGATGTGTCCTATTGCTTTAATGACCATTTGGCTTGCTCCATTGTTGCAAGGAAATTCTTTTCCTTGTCATGTAATGTTTCAGCCTTAGTGGTTCTAACCTCCTCCATCCTTCCTAGAGTTTGTGGATTAGGTATTAATCCATGTGCCTTGGTCCCCTTGTCCATGGATGCATTTGATCTTGGTGTAGGTTGTTTTGAAGCCTTTTGTTGTTGGTTACCTTCAATGGACTTCATTGTTGGTTTGGTGATAGGTGAATTTCATTGTTGTTGTAATGATATTTTTTTGCTAATCTTTGAGTTGTGAGCTACTATAGGTGGGCCTTGGTCATGGGTTATTATAGGCTTACTTGTTGAAGGTGAAGGGACCAAGATAATAAATGGTTCTCTAGGCTTTAGACGATTAGCAATTTGTGGTCTTGGTTGTGATGTTGATGCCACTAAAGGTGGGACATGTATGATGAAAGGCTTATAAGGGGTTGAAGAAGGTGATACCTATATGAAAAAGGGCTCTCTAGGCTTTGCATTTTGAGACCGTGGTGGTACTCTGATGACAAATGGTTTTCTAGGAGGATTAGACCATTTGGTTTTTGTAAATGAGACTACAGTATAGGAGTTAGCGTTGGTACTTAAAGAGTTGGGCTCATTTAATACAAAATTTTTATAGTCTATCATCTTCTAGAGGTCATCCTTTAATGCTAGGAAAAAATTAGTGTCATGACTAGCCATTTGATGATAATGACAATACCTATCCAATCTGAAGTACTTTGGTAGCTTTGGATCATCTTTGGTAGCTATCATTAGGTCTCTAGCTATGTTACAAAGATGATTGTACCTCTTACAAGCCTCTTTAGATAGTTTCTTATGTTGTATATACTTGTCTTTAAGCAAATGTTCTAGAAGCTCGGAGGGCTTCATAGGCAACCTAGTGTACTTAGACCTATGCTTCCATCGAAAGTTTTGTCTTAGTTGATTTGAAGCATAGGAAATGGATCATTGGGATGAGTCAAAAGATGTGCTGCATGATGGTGATCCTTGCATTTCCCCTTATTTTGACACTTTTTTTATTATAGCCATGGTTGTATGTTCTTGCTTGGTTTTATCCCTATCACTCCTTGCATGTTGGGTTTTATAGGCCATGTAGGCTGGGTCGTTGCTTACCTCAACTACCTTCTTGATGTTCTTAGTTTGCAAGAATGCTTCGCTTAGTGATTGGGGCTCTAAGTAGTAGAGCTTTGACTTAATGAAGTCATTTATTGCTCCCTTAAAGATGGATAAGAGGTGAGTTTCAAAGATAGGCTTTGGAATCTTGTTAATTGGTAAGTTCCATCTCTAAATGAACCTTTTGACTAGTTCAAGTGACCCATGCTTCACCTTCATTAGTTGATCCAATGTGGCATCTAGCTTTAAGTTGTATCTGAAGTGGTTGAAAAATTAATTTATCAAGTCTTCAAGGAAAGAGATGAAGCCTCCAAGAAAAGTTTAGTATCAATATAGAGCCTTTACCTTGAGGGACATGGGGAGAATCCATAGTATTGTATGAGGCCAAGCTTACAAAAAGAGTCCTCAAACTAGAAGGTGACTAGGTGTGCACTAGGATTCCATTTGTCATTGTATTTGGTGAAGTTTGGTATGGGCATTCTAGCGGGCAAGGTTATTTGAGGCACAATAGGGCTTATAGGATCTTGGTAGAAGTCTAGAATCTTAACCACTTGAGTTGTATTAGCCTTGAGCTTTCATAGCTCTTCATTAAGGTCTTGGATCATTTGGAAGGCTTAATCGAAGCCTTGGGGCATCCCCATAGGCTATGGTATTTGTGTGCTTGTTGAGGAGGAAGTTGTGAGGCTTGAGATTTTATGATTGACATTGACATAGAGGGAAGAGGTTTTGTGGCCATCGTTGCAGGTGGGTTAGACAAGGAGAAATAAATTTGAGTTGGAACTTGTGATATGAAGGGGATGAAAGGACTATGAGAGGCTTGTATTTCTTGGGGTCCCAATGAGGGTCCTACCAGTATGAAAAAGGGGGATGGTGACGTAGAAATCACCAAAGCTAGTTGAATGGAGGGAGGTTGTGTAGCAAAGAACATCGATGAAAATAAGGAGATGTATTGGGACATGTATTATGTTTGATGTGTGGAAATAATGGGTGTAGACTCAACCATGGTAGAATGGAAATGAGGGAAATTAGGTTGAGGAACTTGTTCCACTGATGAGATAAGGGATGTGGAGTTGGATGTAGTTGTTTAGAAAGCCAAAGATTGGGAAAGACTTCCAATGAAGGTGTCTACCTCTTGTTCAACCTCAAACTCATCTTCCTCTTCTTAGAGATCCTTTGAGCTAATTTCCTCACTAAAGTCATTAAACTCTATGAGTTGTATGAGCATTTGTGCATAATAGTTGGTGAGGAAGATTTGGTCATAAGGAGATGGAATATATTCATTTCCATCTTGGTGTATGACTTTGAATTGGTGCTTAGCATCATATATAGATTTTGGTATCAAGAGACTAGCTTGTATCTTGGCATAAAGAATGTTATAGAACTCCTCATTAATGACTATGAAATTTAGGTTTTTGCCTCTTTACCTTAGTGATTATCTTCATTCTATGGCTGCAAAGTATTTTGGGTCATAAACATGAACTGCATCTTGGTTGGATGCCATATTTTTTAGGTTAAAGGGTAGGATGGTTGATTAATTGAAAGACATTGTCAAAAGATGTTTGTTTGACCTCTTACTATTTTAGGTAAAACTTTTAGCAAGTTTGGTTTCCAAGAGCTTGAAGTTCATTGGAGCTTGCAATTTGCACTTGAAAACCCACAATTTGAATAATTCCTAATCCTAGTTTTCAGCAACACCTTACTAGTTTTCATTGAAATATGAAACTGTGGTCACTAATGGTATTCCACCCTTGAAGTAGTGGTATCAGTTTGGAAGTTTCTAATGCCCGACATAGACATCAATTTTCTCTCAAAGCTATTTCAAGGTTAGAAAGGATCTTGTTTGCAAAAATGCAAAAAATGTTTGTCCAATTGTGGAATAGAGTAACCTCAAAATTTTGGATTCCAACCAAGGTGTTCATGTTTGATTCTTATAGGTTGCAAAATTGCTATTTTTAGGCTTTGTACATCACTATCATGATTACTGATAGATTGATGTATATTTTGTAGGTGTAATGGTCATCAATTCTTAGTGTAGGTGATCATTTTGGATACATAGTAGCCACTAAAGCCCATCTGAGTACTATAAATAGTAAATAAACTTTGTGACTACGCTGACACCATCCCAACTATGCTAACCTTGGTGGACTATGCTAAAGTTGCTGGAAATTTCTGGTGATTCTGATGTTGAATGAAACACCATTAATTTCAGCTTAATACTTTGAATGGAAATTTATTTCTCCATGATTCAAAGATGGAAGCTCGATTAAAACAAAATCTAAACACACCAGTAGACGAATTGAATGAACCCAACGAGGCGACCGTTTCTAAATCTAACGAAACTTCGTCTTTATCATTGTCACCATCATCCAATGAAGTGGAAACAATCAAGAAAACATTGTGGGAGAGATTTCAAAGCAAGTGGTGTAGGGGGTTCTTCTCCAGATACATGACAATTACAGAGAGCAAGATGAACAAAACAAAGTCCAAAGTTCTGGGCAAGAATCACAGCTTTAGGGAGGGTCTCTTGAGTGGGGATATGTGGCTTCTGTTCTTGGCGCTGGTGTGCAGTGGCGGATCTGGTTTGACCATCATAGACAATTTGGGACAGATCACGGAGGCCAAAGGATATGCTAATCCCCACATCTTCGTGTCCATGATAAGCATCTAGAATTTTTTTTTTGTTTTGGGTTGGATCAGCGGTGGATATTTATCTGAAGTACTCACAAGGGATTTCCGTTTACCACGGCCGCGGTGGTGCAGGGGCTAATGGCAGTAGGGCAATTTGTGTTCTCCACGTACCTGCCGGGCAGCCTCTACCTGGGGACTCTGCTGGTGGGTCTGGGCTACGGAGCTCACTGGTCCATATTCCTGGCCATGGCCACCAATTTCTTCGGACTGCGAAACTTCGGCAGCTTCTACAACTTTCTCACCCTCGCTCCCACCACCGGCTGCCGCGTTACCATCTCTCTGCTGCGCCGCCACCTCTCCATTGCTCACGTCGTTGTCCTTGCTCGTTGCTGTTTGAAGCCCGTCGCTGTTTGATGCCTGCTGTGGATTATTCTCTGTCGTCGTTTGACTCCTGCGCCTACCCTGCCGCTGCCACCTTGCTTCGCATCTGACGCTGCCACCTCACTGACCACTGCCGAGCCTGCCGTCGCACCTGCCATTGCTGCTTCTGTGTCCCATCGCGCTGTCCCCTGCTATCGTGTCCCTACCACCACGTCGCTATCTTCTGCTGCCACACATCTCTTGCACAGAACACAGTTTGCTGCCTGCCACCGCGTTGCCTGTCACGTCCCTACTGCTGTCGTGCTGCTATTTCTGTTTGCTCCAGTCGCCCGCTGCCACTCCTCCTGCGCTGTTTTTTCTACCACGCTGTTTTTGCTACCGCGTTGCTTCACCTACTGCCGCTGCTGCATCGCTGCACTACCAGGACACAGTGCAGTTGTGGCTGCTATTGATGCTGATTTTTGATCATCCACCACAGCCTTCAGAAGCACGAGCTGAAGCGAAGAAGTTCAACTGGAGAAATTTGTAGCCGAAGATATTTGTCACAGAGAACTGGAGAATCAGAGGAAGAAAGAACTCACCAAAGACTCAGCTTCCACAAACTATTCTAAGGGATCGATGGATGTCTGTTTTTTTTTGCCAGGAAGATAAGAAGGATCAGGAAAGCATCCAAAAAAAAATCAGATTCCTTCAGCTTCTCTAAGAAACAAAAAGATGCTACCCTTTCTTAGGATAAGAAAGAGAAGAGAGAAAAAAATAATTTTTTAAATCAAGGAAGCCGGTCAGCGCTAATTTTTTTCAAAATTTTCTAAAGTTTTATGGCTCAAGGGCTTGTATTTTTATTTGTATTTTTTATGGGCTCAAATGACCCATAAGTTGTAAAATACATTGAACCTGGCCAAGGAAGGCAAATTGCCAACACACGTACAACTCATGTACAACTATCCAGCGTAGGTACATTGAACCTGGTCAAAGCAAACCCTAGCCAAAAACCCTAGCCCAGCCCTATAAATACCCTACCAATTCACACAAATTGGAAGACAAAGAACAAGGAGAAAAGAGAAGCAAAGTAAAAGCAGCAAGAAAGAGAAGAAGATTGGAAGAGGCAAAGATTAGAGAAATTGGTGATTCCGAAGGAGGATAGAACTTGCAATCCTTGGGCACTTAGCACATCTGATTTTTGGCTTCCAAGTTCTTCTCACATCGTCACATCATCATGTCACATTTTTCCGGGGCTAGGCGTTTGACTTGCCATTCACACTTGTGCAACTACGCTTTGACCGGTGCACATTTTTTTCTAAAACAATATAATACAGTTTCATTATTGCCTCTCATTCACATTGTTTAAGTTCTTTTTATGCTTTACAAATATAACTTTGTTTATGCTTTATTCATAATCTTATACGCTTTATTTACATTTCGCATCATTGTTTACATTTCGTTTACATTCTGTTTATGATAAACCCAGCACTAGCCGTAGCTTACGCTCGGGGAAGTCCTTGTTTGATTTGCGTGCAAACCATCCAAGGCACTCTGCCTTCGTTCCCTTTTCCAGCTTGCCCTCGAGCGAAGGTAGAGTCAACTGTGGCTGTCCAACGATCTCTCGGTGTCTGTTTCCCTTCCAACCTTACACCGACGATTTAGGTCAGTACAGTTTTTGGCGCTAGAAGGAGGGCCACTTTCTTGTTATTGATTAAAACCTCACTACCTATCAAAACTCATTCATCTTGCCCATTTGAGTCTCTTCATCCCTGTTGATCACACTAAGCTTGTGTCACCCCACGCTACAACTGCTTACAAGCTAACTCCATTCATCTATCCCAGTCCATTCACATTTACCATGGAATCTTCCCAAGTCAACCCAGTAACACTACCAATTGCTTGAAACCCTGTGACTGCTACGGAATCTATAACCATTATTGAACACATAAATCCTCAAGGCCCTACACGCCAATCCCTCAAGCTACAAGGAAAAGGCCCTATTCATGCAACTCTTACATCCGAACAATATAACTTCATTTGTGTAAAAATCCAAGCCAACTTGCCCATTGATCGTATAGAGAGGGAAGCTAAGCGAGAATATGAATTCATCCATAAAGGAGGATGTGAGTTTATCCCTTCAGCTTTTGACATAATCCCACTATCTGAAAACCATCATAAACTCATATCCCAACTTCTCATGGTTAAAAATCAAGCCTTACAACTACCTCACACAGAGCCTCAAGATGAAGAAGATGACTTTGCAGCCCAATCTGAACATGGAGAATCATACCATACTGTTAGCCCCCATGCCCACACAAACCTATTATCCCATCCTTTTCTAGAAGAAACTATGTTTCCTTCTTCATCCACAAGCGTTCAAGAACCTATTCCCCATTCCATCCCTATCTTCTCTATGCTCAATAACATTCACTTTGATGCATCCACTTCCATAATTCCTCCACCAGCACAGTCTCAACAACTCCCCCAAACCAACGCAGGGTCACTCCTCCAACCTCAAGTAATTGGAATACCATCAGTCATACCAGCTTCCACTTCCACCCATTACATACCCCAAATGCAAATTCATAGGACACCATTAATTACTCCTACCCAACATATTCAAGGTGTTGCCTCACAACATGTGGCTGGGCAATGGGTTCCACCAGTAGTCTCAATCCCGAATACCATCCCACCACAACAAATGTTAGCCCAACAACATGCTTTTCCACAAACAATGCAGCAATTAAACCATTATCATCCACAATCAACTCAATCCATTGGTTTTCCCACTGCCCAAGAATGGGGGCAGACACACAAAAAATAATGCACTCATTAGCAGAAGAATTAAAACTCCTTAAAAATTTCAACAATGAGGAAGTCAAGGTACTAGATTTCTATCAAGATGACCCAATTGACCTCTCAGTTCCACCCTTGACCTTGCCAAAAGGAGTTTCATTACCTCAACTGACCAAGTACAATGGAGAAGGAGACCCAAATGCCCATCTAGTGACATTTAGAATCGAAAGCCTTTTACTTCAAGCATGGCCCCATGTAATCTTGCGAGTGTTTGCAATGTCCTTAACCAGAAAAGCCTTAGACTGGTACCGATCTCTACCCCGTAGCTCCATATCTTCTTTAGAGAATTTGTTGCATCAATTTATCACCCGTTTCAAATACAATCTGAAACCTGAAGCCACATTAGATAGCTTGATTCAAATTAAACAAGCACCATTAGAGCTAGCACAAAAATTTATCCAAAGGTGGAGTGCAGCCTTAAACGAACTTCATGAACCTATCCCCGAAACATATTTACTCACTATCCTTAAGTCAGCCGTGAATGACTTTATTAAATCAAAACTTTACTACCTAAAAGCCTGCACATTGAGCCAAGCATTTGTACAAATCAAAGACATAGAGGAAGCGGCACAAACAAGTAATGACCGAGCCTACTCAACCTTAAGAAGTGAACACATAAGGAAAGATAAACCCAAAACAACGGTAGTAGCAATGGCTAAGGGAAAACAACCCATTATCCTAAACAACTATGAAAGAACAGCACCCACTCACACACCTGAAAGCTCCTCGAATAGAAATAACAACATAGGTCATGCACGTACCTTCAAAAGGAAAGACCCTACTCAATACACACGATTGCCCATGAAGCCTTCACAACTGCTTGAACAACTTCTAAAGGCTGGGTTAATTCAACATAAACAAATGTCTCCTGTAGCCTCACAAAGACATGATCGCTTTTGCGAATTGGCCAAAAATCCAGCCTTAGCAACACCCAACGAACCCCCTATCCCAAAAGGCTTTAGGTTGGATAGGTTTTGTGAGTATCATCAACGGTGTGGTCATGGGACTGATTACTGTTATGCATTGAAGCAAGACATACAACGCATGATAGATGGGGGTGAAGTAACATTTGACGAGACAAACCCAATAAGGCCCCAAAATCAATCCATGGGGGTCTATAAAGATCCTCTCAATACCAAAATCAATGATGCCCCATATGTGATTAATACTATCCATATGGAAAACAGATAAGACATTCCTCAAAGACCTTTTGTGATTCGGAGGCCTTTAGAAAACACACCTACTCCAACATCTTCTCAAACCCCCTTTACCACACGCACGTCTCCCACACCATCAAAACCATTCATCATCCGTATACCTCCTTCAGTTGCCACCACAGCAAACACACCATCTGAAAACCAACCCATTCCCTTTGTGATCCAAGTGCCAAAACACCCTGG
>MNCI01008528.1:24048-63489 GCA_015680685.1 Gnetum montanum
AACTCAACAACTAGAATGAATGATACAAACTGTCCAAAATGACGTTAAACTACGAATTGTCCAAAATGACATTAAACTACGAACTATCCGAAATGATGTTAAACTATGAATTGTCCGAAATGACGTTAAACTACAAACTGTCCGAAATGACGTTAAACTACGAANAATTGATACCACAGAGTTCTGTCTGGTATGACACTAAACTGCTACATCTGTCCACCATGACATGAAACTTGCATCCAGAGTCCACTAAAACTATAAACTAGTTTGCCTCTTCATAGTCCACCATGACTATAAACTAGCAATGCACCATCTGCTATGACGCTAAACTGGCACCGTCCAAGGGGTTATGACATAAAACTAATCCACAACAGTCCGCTAAGACTATAAACTAGCGACATCATTGATGACCAGGCAAAATTGGAAAAGACATGTTGCTGCAGTTGGCTGTTTCTGTTCCACAAAGACTTGTTGCATGATTCATCCCATGGGGCTGAATGAAACTGATGCTATTCATGATTTTGTTTACTTTGGAAGCTGCACGCGATGACTCCGTCTCCTTATTTAAAGTGTTTAGCTGACTGTTTCATTTGTGGTTTTCTTGTCTTCTTGGAGTTGTGTTTGCAGGATGACACTTCTGAGGCATTCGTGCATAGATGCACTTCATCATGACAACAAGGTATCACATTTTTCCTGATGCATGCGACTGGGTTAATCAATCCGTTCATAAGTACATTCCCGATTCCCGATGCATCCCCCATTTCCCAATCATGCTCCCCTTAGCCTATTCAATTACACCCCTGATACATTCTACTCACCTCAAAACTCTTGATACATTGTTGCACACTGTAACTCTCTAAGCAGTTGCGACGCAAAACATGATACATAGTACATGATGCAAAATGCAAGTGTTCAAACACGAGCACGGCACAAAAAATAAGCTCTTTCAAAAAGACAAAAAAAAAAGGTCAAAGAGAAAAATGCACGGAAAAGGTCTTCAAGACCCCATTGACATCATAAACAAAAGACTATTGGCCATTCTCATACAAGCCCCAGGCAAGAAGGCAATTGTCTTGAAAAAAAAAGGAAAACAGTTACACTTGTGTCTCAAAGAGACCATGTTGCACATCACCGCGTGGCTTTGGCTATTTACAACGGGCCTCGCAAATACTCTATAAGAGTCCCGTTTCTCCAAAGAACGCACCTCCTATCTCTTGGTTCTGAGTCTGCCGAAAAAAATCGGCTGTTGACAAGGACCAAATGACATAACTTGTGCATAAGAGAGCATTCCCCTCCCACAAAATCCCAGCAGTAATCATTGCCCTTAACCTCCTAGCCTCCCTGGTTACAACCAATTCCCTTGCATCTTGAACCACATTCCCCTCAATCCCATGTACTTTTAAAAATGGTGCGATAATATCCAGTCAAGGGCTGATGGTTAATGTTTGATGCTTTGTTTGTTCATAGTGTTTGCACTTCTTTGTCGACACCTCTCGGGTGGATTCCTCCAGACGTTAACAAAGAGGGGCCAATGAAACACCATTAATTTCAGCTTAATACTTTGAATGGAAATTTATTTCTCCGTGATTCAAAGATGGAAGCCAAATTAAAACAAAAGCTAAACACACCAGTAGATGAATTGAATGAATCCAACGAGGTGACCATTTCTAAATCTAACGAAACTTCATCTTCATCATTGTCACCATCATCCAATGAAGTGGAAACAATCAAGAAAACATTGTGGGAGAGATTTTAAAGCAAGTGGTATAGGGGGTTCTTCTCCAGATATATGACAATTACAGAGAGCAATATGAACAAAACAAAGTCCAAAGTTCTGGGCAAGAATCACAGCTTCACGGAGGGTCTCTTGAGTGGGGATATGTGGCTTTTGTTCTTGGCGCTAGTGTGTGGTGGCGGATCCGGTTTGACCATCATAGACAATTTGGGACAGATCACGGAGGCCAAAGGATATGCTAATCCCCACATCTTCGTGTCCATGATCAACATTTGGAATTTTTTTTTGTTTTGGGTTGGATCGGCAGCGGATATTTATCTGAAGTACTCATAAGGGATTTCCGTCTACCACGGCCGCGGTGGTGCAGGGGCTAATGGCAGTAGGGCAGTTTGTGTTCTCCATGTACCTACCTGGCAGCCTCTACCCGGGGACTCTTCTGGTGGGTCTGGGCTACGGAGCTCACTGGTCCATAGTCCTGGCCACGGCCACCGATTTCTTCAAACTACGAAACTTCGGCAGCTTCTACAACTTTCTCACCCTCGCTCCCACCTCTGGCTGCCGCGTTGCCATCTCTCTGCTACGCTGCCACCTATCCATTGCTCACGTCGCTGTCCTTGCCTGTTGCTGTTTGAAGCCCATCGCTGTTTGATGCCTGTCATGGATTGTTCTCTGTCGTCGTTTGACTCCCGCTGCCACCTTGCTTCGCAGCTGACGCTGCCACCTTGCTTCGCAGTTGACGCTGCCACCTCGCTGACCGTCACTGAGCCTGCCATCGCACCTGCCATTGCTGCTTCTGTGCCCCATCGCGCTGTCCCCTGTTACCGTGTCCCTGCCACCACGTCGCTATCTTCTGTCGCCACACATCTCCTGCACAAAACACAGTTTGCTGCCTGTCACGTCCCTACTGCCGTCGTGTTTCTATTTCTATTTGCTCCAGCTACCCACCGCCACTCCTCCTGCGCTGCTGTTTCTACCACATTGTTTCTGCTGCCGCGTTGCTTCTCCTACTACCACTACTGCATCGCTGCACTACCAGGATATAGTGCAGTTGTGGCTGCTATTGATGCTGATTTTTGATCATCCACCACGACCTTCAGAAGCACGAGTTGAAGCGAAGAAGTTCAACCGGAGAAATTTGTAGCCGAAGATATTTGTCACAGAGAACTGGAGAATCAGAGGAAGAAAGAACTCACCAAAGACTTGGCTTCCACAAACTATTCTAAGGGATCGATGGATGTCTATTTTTGCCAGGAAGATAAGAAGAATCAAGAAAGCACCAAAAAAAAATCAGATTCCTTCAGCTTCTCTAAGAAACAAAAAGATGCTGCCCTTTCTCAGGATAAGAAAGAGAAGAAAAAAAAGAGAAGAGAGAAAAAAATAATTTTTTAAATCAAGGAAGCCAGCCAGCGCTAATTTTTTTCAAAATTTTCTAAAGTTTTATGGCTCAAGGTCTTGTATTTTTATTTGTATTTTTTATGGGCTCAAATGACCCATAAGTTGTAAAATACATTGAACCTGGCCAAGGAAGGCAAATTGCCAACACACGTACAACTCATGTACAACTATCCAGCGCACCTGGTCAAAGCAAACCCTAGCCAAAAACCCTAGCCCAGCCCTATAAATACCCTACCAATTCACACAAATTGGAAGACAAAGAACAAGGAGAAAAGAGAAGCAAAGCAAAAGTAGCAAGAAAGAGAAGAAGATTGGAAGAGGCAAAGATTAGAGAAATTGGTGATTCCTAAGGAGGATAGAACTTGCAATCTTTGGGCGCTTGGCACATCCGATTTTTGGCTTCCAAGTTCTTCTCACATCGTCACATCATCGTGTCACATTTTTCCGGGGCTAGGCGTTTGACTTGCTATTCACACTTGTGCAACTATGCTTTGACCGGTGCACATTTTTTTCTAAAACAATATAATACAGTTTCATTATTGTCTCCCATTCACATTGTTTAAGTTCTTTTTATGCTTTACAAATATAACTTTGTTTATACTTTATTCATAATCTTATACGCTTTATTTACATTTCGCATCATTGTTTACATTTCGTTTACATTCTGTTTACGATAACCCCAGCGCTAGCCGTAGCTTACGCTTGGGGAAGTCCTTGTTTGATTTGCGTGCAAACCATCCAAGGCACTCTGCCTTTTTTCCCTTTTCCAGCTTGCCCTCAAGCGAAGGTAGAGTCAANTTTCCCTTTTCCAGCTTGCCCTCAAGCGAAGGTAGAGTCAACTATGGCTGTCCAATGATCTCTTGGTGTCTGTTTCCCTTCCAACCTTACACCGACGATTTAGGTCAGTACATTGAAGCTTGCCATGTTGCAACTACTGAAGACTTGGGGTGACTATGCTGGCCACTATTGGGAAAATGGAAAATGAAAAATCCCAAAAATTCCAACACTAGATATGTCCATCTACATTGGGTTTTGTGGTGACTATGCTAGATTTTGATGGAAATGAAAAAGCAACACCATATATGCTGGGGATAGATGGTTCTTGTGTAGTTGAGGGTATACCCCTACAAAACCCATGAAAATGCTCAATTTAGCAATTCTCAAGGCATTTTCAGCATTTCCAAGATCAAATATAGAGATGAGGTAACTTTTTCCTCTTGGGAAGTGAGGCAATAACAACTTCTAAGGCATTTTTCAGCCTCAAAAGCTAAAGTATGCAAGATTGTAGCTCATGGATTGCAAATCATACATTTACAATAAAATTTTATGCTAAGTTGGAAAATGTAGGTTACAATTTGCAACAAGAATTTTCTTGGTGGTGTTTCATATCTTGTACTATAAGGATTTGCACTTATGATGCAAGAGTAACATTGTATGAATTTTGATTAAGCAATTAATTCTTTATGTTTGCTCAAGTATGGTTATTGGCTTATAAGCTTCATACTTAGTGATTTAGGATTATCCAATGATTTAATTTTCAATCTTTAGGCTTTTCATATGGAATATATGGAATTTAATTATGTACCTTAAGTAATTTTATAAATTTATCAATGGTTAAATTTTGGGGTGTGATAATTGAGCTTTGGCTTTTAGTGTAGGTACCTTTCCTTCTCTTTGACTAAGGGCTTTAGATCTAGAAGTGTTTATATAAAAGCATCTAGGAGCATATCCTAGCTAAAGCATCATGCTAGTAGGTCTCATGTGTTCTTGATGATCATTTAAAGTTATGTATGTGTGTTTTATCATTTCCTTGTAACTTATAAATGTGCTAAGAGTGTGTTCCTAGTTGCATTGAGGATTACTATGGCTTATGGATATGTTACTGTTCTCTATGCTATTTAAGTACATGTGTGTCTAGACAGTTTCATTGCTTATATGATTATTTGAGGCATCCTCATGATTTTCCTAACCATTGAGCTAATGTGTGATAGGTATTGATGGGATGCAATATCGCATGGGCCATGATACTGCTCATCCCTCGCGATATCGCGTCTTCCCCTACGATATCGTGTACGCGATATTGTAGTGCGCCACCAAATCTATAAATAAGAGGTGGCTCTCCCTTGTTTCTTAGTTTAGGCCTAGACCGTAGCGAAACTCTAGCAGTTTTACCTCTCTAGAGATAGAAGAATTTGCATGTGCCCGCAGTAGGAGTTCCAAAGTGAATAGATATTTATTCGAGAAAATATTGTACTTGAACATAAGTTTGTGCATAGAAATAAAGATGAACTTTTGGATAAACCTTGCAGTGTATGGACTAAGCTAAATAGGAATTTATTTATTGTTATTTATTGTTCATCATTTAAATGCTTTATTAGTAATTAAATCTCTTTCAACCCTTCTCTCATAGTTAAGTGCATTCAGTACAACCACTTCGAGCACGTGCATTATGCTTGGTAATCCCAACAACGAATAGCATTTGGTAATCCTAGAAGGTTGCATTGGTTCAGGGTGTGAATGGTAAGTGGGAATGGATACTGATGCTAGGTTAATTAAGGCTTAGTTAGTTAGCTAAAGTTAGTTAATTAGTCTCTTCACCCTTCACCTCATTAACATAGGAGATAAAATAAAAAAGATATAAAAATCATATACCTCAGACTTACTTAACCATACAACCATGAAAAATGCAAGTAAGTCTGGGAAGATAATGAACGATTAACCTTAAGTGTTCCATAAGGCATGTAGGCAGTTAGTTTGTGGAGTTCCATTGAATCGCGCATGTAACGGTCGTATTTGTATGGTTGAGTGTAGGGGTACCTCGCCACTCATCATTGGTGCCATTGCCGAGGACTAAGTTGTTTGTGTGCCAAGTAGAACATAGGAAATTATCCACATTGTTGGGAGCTTAAAAAAATCCTTAGGGTTAATTAGAAAAAAATTTGAATAATGGTTAATCAGCACACCGAATAAGAAACAATGTCTTCTTCTTCTAACAAAAGCACTTCACCACCTAGGGATCACACTAGAGATAGTCAGCGGCACCAAACACATAGCCAAAATATACTAGTTCCTCAACATTATCAGGTGGTATATACTCATCATGATGAGTATATATCCAATTTTACCTTTATCCTCCATCAGGATGAACAACTGCGTTGGAGAGACTTGCAAGGTAACATAGTGTTACCTCCAAATTGGGTAGTCCCTAACATGCTTCTTCATGCTCTTACATAGATAGGCATGATAGAATTATACACTGAATATGTTGAAAAGGATTATGATGTAAGGGATTACCATCCCATAGCAGCGCAATGTCTAAGGGACTCATGGCAGGAGAGCCACCATACATTGTTGAAGGGCAAAGGGGTCTCGCACGTCCTAAGAGAAATTGGAGATGGTGAACCAATTATAACAGGTTCTCCATCAAATGATGTTCCCCCTCCTAAAAATAGTGAAGAGGTGGGGTATAAAAACTTATGCTCCACGATACACAATCATGGTTCTGATCCCCATGAACACCAAGTATTCATTAAGGGAACAAAAACACATGACAAGGATGGACATTCAGATTGTCATCATGATCGGGGCCGTAGCCACCGAATAGAAGGTAAGAAACATCATCATGGTGATGGTTCTCCTTCTTCTTCCCCTTCATCACAACATTCACCCTCTCCTTCCACATCAAGACACAGTCACAAAAAGCACAACAGTGAGGATAAGGGTAAGCAAAATGAGAGACCTTGATGAGCGAGTCGAGAGCAAGGATGAGGGCACTCTAGAGAATCAAGGCATGAAAGAAGGGAAAGTAGGGAACCATGTAGGCATCATAGATGTCATGAGAGAGATGATCATGATGAACCCCTACTAGCAACCTAGAGTATGTTAGACATTACAGAGGCAGTTAGAATACCTACAAGGCATCAAAAAGATAGTCAAATCAAGAGACTAGACATGAATAATATCCCACGGTTTGAGGGGGATACAATGCTGATCCGTAGAATCACTTATAGGAATTCGATGTTGCCTGCGCCTTGTAGAATATTGAGAATGAGTGGCAGAAGTTAAACTTGTTTCCTAGGATACTCATAAAAGAAGCAAAAAGTTGGTACCGGTCTTTGGAGCCGAAAACCACTAGGAGGTGGAGTACAATGCTAGAATTGTTCAACGATAAATACCAAACATACTCCAAAGTGTCCAACTTGTGAAAGCAGATCCAAGGATGGAAGCAGGGTACTCATGAACCCTTGGATGCTGCCATGGGCCGATATTATGCATTGCTACATCGTTGGCCAGGCCATGATTATGCACAATGGGATCAACTCTGCCACCTCGTAGATGGGCTAAGACATGAAACCAAGAGAACCCTTGGGACATATGCCCAAGGGAGATTATCAAAACTTAGGTCCCATGAAATTCATCAATTTTTGAAGCAAGTAGTTAAAGAAGAAGGGGAGCTATGGAAAAGCGAAAGCGCAGAAGAGTATAACTGCGATCCCTCCCTTCGAAAGAAGGGAGTAAGATTCTGTAAGGAAGAGGATGAGTCACCACTCAAAGATTTGGTGAATAGAAAAACCTTGCTGCTTCAGAAATTAACAATAGAAGTGTCGGCTAAGGTAGATCAAATGTGAGACTCCATAGATAGTAGGTTTGAAACTATTTTAAAAGTCATAGAGGAGTCTAAGGAACGAAGTAGTGACCATGATAAGAAAAAGCGGAGAGATTCAGGCCATGCACGTGACAAGGGTAAGGGAAAAATGACTATCCTAGATGAGGTTGTGGATTTGGATACAGACAATGATGGTGGATGTGAGNAGGATAGTCATTTTTCCCTTACCCTTGTCACGTGCATGGCCTGAATCTCTCCGCTTTTTCTTATCATGGTCACTACTTCGTTCCTTAGACTCCTCTATGACTTTTAAAATAGTTTCAAACCTACTATCTATGGAGTCTCACATTTGATCTACCTTAGCCGACACTTCTATTGTTAATTTCTGAAGCAGCAAGGTTTTTCTATTCACCAAATCTTTGAGTGGTGACTCATCCTCTTCCTTACAGAATCTTACTCCCTTCTTTCGAAGGGAGGGATCGCAGTTATACTCTTCTGCGCTTTCGCTTTTCCATAGCTCCCCTTCTTCTTTAACTACTTGCTTCAAAAATTGATGAATTTCATGGGACCTAAGTTTTGATAATCTCCCTTGGGCATATGTCCCAAGGGTTCTCTTGGTTTCATGTCTTAGCCCATCTACGAGGTGGCAGAGTTGATCCCATTGTGCATAATCATGGCCTGGCCAACGATGTAGCAATGCATAATATCGGCCCATGGCAGCATCCAAGGGTTCATGAGTACCCTGCTTCCATCCTTGGATCTGCTTTCACAAGTTGGACACTTTGGAGTATGTTTGGTATTTATCGTTGAACAATTCTAGNGGAGCTTCCTTCAAATCAACAACAGAGCTTAACACACACAGTTATGTTAACACATACTGTTACTAACTGGATCAAGGTAGGCCACCTTCCTAGGAAACTCTCTAACCCTAGAAGTCCCTTAATCTACCTCCAAGTCATTGGGAATGAACCTCATAAGGCTCTTCTTGACTCAGGGTCTAGAGTCAACTTAATCTCACGAGAAATGTATAAAGCCTAGAACCTGCCTCCACTTAAGAAGAACAATATTCAACTAAAGATGGCTAACCAGTCCATCACTATTCCCTTGGGATTAGTGGAGGACATCATTACCACTATATGTGGTTGGTCATACCTAGTTGATTTCCTGGTGATAGAAGTTAACAGCAACAAAGGGGACTTCCCAATTATAATTGGAAAGGGCATGGCTAAGGACAATAGATGCATGCCTAGAAATCCGTGATCTTTCCTTGGAAATACCTAAGCTAAATATTTATGGAAAGATCCAGAAGAAGAAAGTTCCATGCATCACATACAATGACTCAAAGGGTGATGACATGAAGGAATGCTCAGCATCTCCTGCATGCAACTGGTGTTCCCAAGAAACTCAAATACAAAGGTGCCTATATGTAGCAACCACTTAACAAGAGAACAACTAGTGGTTGATAGATGATCAAGAGAGCAGCCCACCAACATGCATGGAATGAACTAGGGGAACAACCTACATCCACAACGAAAGCATAGATACATTGAAATATGAGCATCGCCAACTTCCACCCCTTAACTTGAAAACATCAATTAGGAGAAGCTAGACACTTCTAAGAAATTCAAATAGGCATTCATTATTTCGGATCTCTCCCTTTCCATTTAGTTATGGGGGAGATGGAAACCTATGCTAATCATTTGAGGCCCTTAGTTCTTTTACATTTTTGTTTTACACATTTGTGTTTTACAAATTTCTTTAACTTTTCTTGTTTTTGTTTTACAACATCATTCATAATTTTCCATTTCTTGTGTGTGTTATCCATCTTGTAAGTTTGTCACCCAATAAGTGTTCTTAATGATGGTATAAACTATTTTTCTATTGGTTGCTAATGTTTGATTTTTACCTTTAAGGTATGATGTTGATACTAAGGTATGGTTCTTTTGATATAGCAGGTAATGAGTTCACTTCATTCATACATCCATAAATTTCTATGGTCTCTCTCATCTTGGAAATGTACAGTTCCTTTCTAAATAAGAACTCTAACGAATTAGTGACTGGGCATTTCTCAAACCAAGGAAGGACTCAAGGATTGAAAAGGGTGTGTCTTCAAGAGAACTTGATGCATTTGTGTTGGCCATTCTCTTAGGTGCTTGGATGTTTTCTTCTTGAGTTTTCTTACCATTTCAACGTTACTTAATTATCGGGAAGCTAAGTAAATAAAAATAACAAAGTCTTTGCATGGTGTGGTTCTCACGCATAAACACATTAAAAAAATAGTGAGAATTCAAAGCATACCCCTTAGACAAAATAATCATTTGGGCTACAGGCACTAGTTATGGAACTAAAATAAAAATGTTCCCTCTAACTAAGGCCCTTCTCACTTCCCATTCTCTTCTCCTTCATTTCGTCAGAATGGTGGTGGCTCTTTGGGAAGGCATTCTTGTTACATCAAGGGGATAGATTGGCTGAATACATTAATGCAAAGTCACTGGATGTGGTTTGTTGAGGCTGGACTTGGAATGGGATCTACTAAGTCACATTAATCATTAACTACACAAGGGGTTGTACACCACCTGCTTCTTGGGATTCCATTCCATTCTCTTCTCTCAATCCTTCTCTCCATTGTTCACCTCATTGCTAGTTGTATCATTAGTGTATATTTTAGTTCACACATTATTTTATTTTTGGTAAATTCTTGCGGTTAATACATTAACTCTTACTCCAAATGACATTCCTAGAACCTACGGACTCTTTGAATGTGAGTTTGTTAGGGCATTAAAGGCATGAGC
This sequence comes from Gnetum montanum, assembly GCA_015680685.1. Taxonomy (NCBI): domain Eukaryota; kingdom Viridiplantae; phylum Streptophyta; class Gnetopsida; order Gnetales; family Gnetaceae; genus Gnetum; species Gnetum montanum. The sequence goes on from MNCI01008528.1 coordinate 34,577, forward strand.
CTACTTTGGGGAGGACCCACTAGCATTCTTATTTGGTGCACCAGTTAAATTCTTTCCCTTAACATTTTTTCAATCCACTCTACTTTGTTCATTGCCATCTTGACATCCATTTCATCGACATTATAATTGTCTCTTTTTTCCATCTTTCTTGTTCTTTTTCTATCTCCATTCTATCACTACCGGAGGTTTGCTCTTAGTCATGGGGGTCCAGACCTAGTTTTTTCAATTTTCTCCTAACCCCTACACCTTCAGTAGTCACCATTAGTATATCTCCAGATCCGCATCAACCATACCACAACTCAACCAATAGACCTTTCACTAAAGAAAGGTATTAATTGAATTATGATTCATTTACCTTTGCTAATAAAAGACTATGTTGTGTGTGTAGATGGCAATCATACAACAAAGGATTGGATCTAGAGGGAACACTTGGAATGGATCAATGCTGAAATAGCTATGCAAGGAGCAAGATCGATGGTGCGCTTATGGATAGACAAGGAAAGGCGCAATCTTGGCGTTGGCAGTAGTAGACTTCTTCTATTTTATCTCTTCTTTATTAGCTGTCAAATAAGGTCTATTGTCAAATGTATAAGGTGTTCACTCTTGTTGTCGTGAACACCAGTTTTTTCTTTTTCTATAATGATGATTCATTCACATGTCATCCCTTTCCCCATTAGTTCCATTCAAGTCAATAATTCCATATCTTTCCAATATTTTGTAAGGAACTTGAGGACGAGTTTTTATTCAATCATGGGGGTATGATGGGACGTGATATCGCATGGGCCACGATATCGAATACGTGATATCGCATGGGCCACAATATCGCATCCCCCGCGATATTGCATACGTGATATCACATGGGCCGTGATATCGCATCCCCCGCGATATCGCGTATGTGATGTCACAATGCATTGCCAAATCTAGCAATTTTAGGCCTAGACCATAGCAAAACTCTAGCAATTTTACCTCTAGAGATAGAATAATTTCCATGTGCCCATAGTAGGAGCTTCAAAGTGAACGGATCTTTATTCGAGCAAATATTGTACCAGAACATAAGTTTGTGTACGGAAATAAAGATGAACTTTTGGATAAACCTTGCGGTGCATTGAATAAGCTAAATAGGACTTTATTTTTTGTTATTTATTATTCATCATTTAAATGCTTTATTAGTAATTAAATCTCTCTCAACCCTTCTCTCATACTTAAGTGCATTCAGTACGAGTGCTTCGAGCACGTGCGTTATGCTTGGTAATCCCAGCAACGAATAGCATTTGGTAATCTTAGAAGGTTGCATTGGTTCAGGGTGTGAATGGTAAGTGGGAGCAGATATTGATGCTAGGTTAATTAAGGCTTAGTTAGTTAGTTAAAGTTAGTTCATTAGTCTCTTCACCCTTCACCTCATTAGCATAGGAGATAAAATAGAAAAGATATAAAAATCATATACCTCAGACTTACTTAACCATACAACCATGACAAATACAAGTCTAGGAAGACAATGAACGATTAATGTTAAGTGTTCCATAAGGCGTGTAGGCACTTAGTCTGTGGAGTTCGACCGGATCGTGCGTGTAATGCTCGTATTCGTATGGTTGAGTGTAGGGGTACCTCGCCACTCATCAGGTATGTTGTACAATCTTGGTATGCTTGTATGTTATATGAACTAGAGGTGTAGTCTTTCTTAAGTTTACTCTATAACACTTTGTAATTTTGTGGCTAAAAGTGATGTTAAGCAACACTCTTTAGAGTAGTATCATGATAGGCATGTCACTCTTCATACATTTAAAAATGATATTTACACATTCATGTATATACATATACTACACCAATATTATGTAGCATAGCCCATTTGCACTCATGCTACAATAAGATCCAACTCAAATGAACACCAAAATTTAACATAGGCAATTTAAGTAAAAAATAAAGTGTTCACACAATGGCTATTTCTAATAAGGAATGACATTTAAAATATGCAAGAATATGAGATTGTAAAAGCCATGATGCAACTTGCTAATTCAGCACATCTTGTAAACTATCCTACATCAGCACATCAGCACATCTTGTAAACTAGCATAGGGACATTGTTGCATCCTCCTTGTAGACTTGGTTTACCTATCTTCATCTCTTATGTATCCTTGCTAAGGTTAGGCTAAGTTGATGAGCCTCTGTTGATGCCAAGGCACTAACGAACCTTCTCCATTTGTAAATAAAAACTATAAATACTCAAGATGAGTTCTTCCACATAAATAGTTAATACTTAGAAATTTTCTTGGGCTTTTAGAGTTTGGTTATGTGAAGAGCTCTTCCTTCCTTAGGTAGGTTGATTTCCTTCCCCTTTTTGTATGTGTTTTTAATCATTACTTTCACAAGTGTAGCTAGACTCTATCGGAGTGCTACCATGCTTATGTAGCCTAGAATCATTTGGTTGATGCAAATATGTGTTTGCATAGTAAACAAAGCTTAATATTTTTCCTTATTTCACCATTGATGCCTTAAATATCAAAACATTATAAAATAATAAAATCATAAAAATAGTTATTTAATTCTTATTTTCATAGGCTACATTGATTCATCTTTCCCTAAGAAGATCATAACTATACAACATGGTGTTGGGCCATTAAAGTTATGACTAAGAGCCATTTTATTTGCATTTTGTACATGGTGTTGAATATGTTCCTAAGAGGGATTGTAATGCATGTGTATTTATTATTATTTTGTTCCTTATTATTATAAAATCCATCAAAAGCATAAAACATATATATATATATATATATTCTCTTTATCCTTCCCACTATGGCAACATGGCTTTGAAATGTACTATATGTATTCAAACATGGCTTCACTATATTCAAACATTTAGATGGCCCAATGTTGCCACTGGTTGCCTTGACTTATCACTAAGGCAAGGAGTGGAGGTGACATGATGTTTACAAATGTTTCACATGGAAACCAACCATGGATATGACAATATATTTTAAAGAGATCTCAATTAATATTGGGCTATAGGATGTTTGCATATTTTATGTGGCTTCAGAGATAGACTTTAGCAATTATGAGCCTTAACTAACCACTTAGATAAGGAGTAGGATGAGAAAGCAGACATTAAAGACAAAGGACCACTCTACCATGAAGGTCCATGGCTAGGGTCTCTCAATTCTAATGCACCCTAAACCTATGAGGGTGATCTCCTTTCCAAGTTTTAGAATTTTCATTTATTAGGACCATTCAATGATGATAACTCCCCCTTCTTTGATTTGGATGATGATGAGTGGCGAGGTACCCCTACACTTAACCATATGAATACGAGTGTTACACGTGCGATCTAGTCGAACTCCAAGGACTAAGTGCTTACGCACCTTATGGAACACTTAAGGTTAATCAATCGTTGTCTTCCCAGACTTACTTGTATTATCATGATTGTATGGTTAAGTAAGTCTGAGGTGTAACGACGGAAAACATCGGCAGCTGGAAAATACTGAACAAATCCAGTGTACACAGTTTTAGCCATGGATCCACGTGAGGGCTATGCTGGAGAAACGAATCCGCGGTTCCTTGAACGGTCTTGTCAATCAGACAGGGACTTACTAATCAGTAAACCGATGAATATTTCGTGAAAACGATCTAATCCGAGGAATCATACAACGAGGAGAAAACGATGTATATGGATCGCAACGGTGATAACGCTAAACACGATAAAAGGAGGCTGGCATAAGAGAAGCACGTAGTTTCAAGATCCACGCTTTGACTCGAAAAATGTATATTTTGTATGAGAAATTACACTGGGGAATCCCCGATTACTAGATGTGAAGCAAGCACAAAACAACAAGAAAAATGGTCCAAACAGAAGTCCGATCTACCTCGTGGGCTAAAGCCGAGATGCAAGAAAGGCCAAGCTCTGACGTCTACCGATCAACTGTTTCTGACCAATGGAGTCTTCCCAGCAGAACGATTACTCCTGCCACCGGTGCTCAAAGCGAACTGTGCTCTGTTTTTGCTGCAAGGTGATGCTGTTAACAATTGCTGAGGCGCTGCTCTCTGTATCTCTACTCCAAAAGTGATAAGTGCTCTGGTGCTCAGGAAAATGCCCTTTGCTTCTCTGATTTGCCAACCCCTGTATCTTTGTCAACTAGGGTATTTATAAGCTGCGACGCTCCATGGAAAAGGTGCAACCCTGATGACGTATGTCCCGTGTGTTTCGGGTACTGTTGACTTGACTAATTTTGCGTCAAACTTCCTGATTACGCACAACACGCTCGTTCGCGTATTGTGCGTGTGAAGAAGAGACGCGCGTTGGGCATGTTTCAACTGTCTTGGGTTACATTACGCTCATTCACGTTGTGTTGCGTGTATGAGCGTAACGTAACATGGGAACAATGGAATTAAAGCCGTTTTACGCTCGCTTACGCGCCCGCGCTTAATGAAGCGTAAACAATGTCTAGTTTGGCGACGCAATATGCTGTGATACGCTTCGTTGCATGATGAGCGTATGATTGAGCAGTTGCATTGTCTTAGACTTTGCCTTTGACTGTTCTGGAGCTTATTACGCTACCGTGCATAACAGAGCGTAAACCTATCTTTGAACTAAAGACTTAGCAAAATACACAAGAAATCGCATATCACGCTGCTTAAGCTTCTCCCGATGCTGAAGCAACTATCCTTCTGATGCCGGACTATGTTGAAACACCATCACGCTAAGCGCCATTACGCTTCGTTGCGTGATATAGCGTAAACAGAAAAAGCATAGAAAGATTAGGCATCTGCATAAGAAGTCGAGGACTCGATGCTGTGCGCCTCTTGGTGTTGCTCTGTCTTATTCCCCCCCTTGAATGCTGAGATGCGTCCTTGCCTGAATTGCGAATCTTTTCCTGAGGCCAACTTGCGATTTTTTTTACGGTGTTTCAATGGCCCCTCTTTGTTGACGGTTGGAGGGCTTACCCGAAAGACGTCGACAAAGAATACGAAACACCGGATCGGTATAAGTAAGAACAGCTTTCATCCATGGCTACTCAAGGATTGCCCTGTCAACATGGACGAGCAAAGCTGGAGGGAATGGCATGGTAGGAAATAGGTTCAGAGAAGATGCAAAATGAGGCAGGATGGCAGGAGTATGGAATACGCTTACTGTACGCACAGAAACGTACGCATATTTGTATTGACAGGAATGCTTCCAGACGAGCGTAGCGCATCAACCTGAGATCTCTCTATCATTGATTATAGCAGGAATGCGTGCAAAAGGAGCATGGCGCATCACTTCTGCGATGTCTCTGCTAGCGTGAGTGCGGAAAATGGATACTTGCGTATGTAGGTTTTACGTATGGGAAGCGGGTGGTGGGGATGAAGGAAACAAGAGCTAAGGGTAGGATTGTGAGAGGTGTAGATATGCAGATCTAAGTGGTTGGGCAAACCTGAGCAGCCATTTCAACATGCTGTTGTACTTCACCGCTCAGATGGACGCACCTTTAAACGACATCCTCCAAGGCAAGTAACCTGCAACCACAAAAGAAAGAAGAGGACATGATTGCTCATGTGAACAAAAGGCGAGGTTGTTGAAACAAATGTCATTTGATGCAAGATAGAGCGATTGGGCTGTAAAGAAGGAGCCGGGGCATGCGGGCGGAGCCGCCAATCCTGACGATTGGCCCAGCATACCTTCGCCAAAAGGCATCAGACATAGTGCAGCTAACTGGTTGTATAGGGAACCAACCAGATGAATTTGCGAAGCCGGCGTCCGATAGCGATGATTGGCGGAGGTCGCCGAGGTTGTTGTCGACGAGGACGTCGTCGGGGCTTCGGTTGGCAAGACTAATCTCTCAAAGGTGCTACCACTATGGTGGACGCAGCGACAGCATCTCTGAGGGGTCAATAGGATGCCTTTCAGCTCGTCCGAGGGATCAGTAGGATGCCAGTGGGGTGGCGACGCTGAAATTGTCTCAATATCCCACCCCGTTGGTCATGCAGCTGTACAGAGATGATCACGCTCGCTTGATCTACATGGCAGCGGTCTGTAAGTCCCAGTTTTAAGTCTTGGTAAACTGCCATCACTGGTTTTAAGTCTCAGCAGACCATGGTCCCAGTTTAAAGTCTGGGCAGACATAGAAGTGCTAGTTTTTCGTCGTGGCGGACGATGGTATGTCTGATTTATGGTCTCAGCAGACTACACTATGGATGTCAGTTTCGTGTCATGACCCAGGGACAGATCTATGCTGGTTTTATGTCTCAACAGACGGCTACCTACCTGTGCCAGTTTAGCGTCGTGGCGGACGCGTGCGAAAGATGCCAGTTTTTCGTCTTGGCGGACCTGTACAACATTGCCAGTTTTACGTCATAGCGGATGGTTACAACTTGCCAGTTTAGCGTCATAGCGGACGAACATTGCCAGTTTAGCGTCGTGGCGGACGCGTGCAAGACATGCTAGTTTTACGTCGTAGCAGACGGTCAGGGCTAGTTTAACGTCGTAGCGGACACCTGGTGCCAGTTTTATGTCATAGCGGACGAGTGGTGCCAGTTTTACGTCGCAGCGGACGACTGGTGCCAGTTTTACGTCGTAGCGGACGAGTACTGCCATACCTGCTGTCAACACCGTAGATGTTGCTAGATGTAATACCACTTCAAGTACACATCATTTACAGGGTTTGCTAAGTCGTTGCCATCGGCGTCTGCTAACTTGAATGCTCTGTTACTGTACACGTCGATCACCAAGAAAGGGCCTTCCCAGGTTGCAGAGAACTTGCCTACTGGTTCACGCACAGCCTTGAGAACAAGATCTCCTTTCTTGATCGGGCGTTGTTGAAGGTTGCGGCAATGTTTCTGTCGCTGTTTGTCTTGATATCTTTCAATCGTGTCAAGAGCCTGTATCCGCTTCTCTTCCACTAAATCCAGATCTGTGATTCGAGACTCGGTGTGTTGAGCCTCATTTATAATCGCAGAGAGGACCATTCTTAGAGAAGGGATTTGCAACTCGAGAGGCAGCACTGCTTCAGACCCGTAAACCAGGCTATAGGACGTACTACCCGTAGCTGTCCTACATGTAGTACGATACGCCTATAGCACATAGAGGATCTATTCATGCCACCGCCTTTTGTTGCTATCGAGCATTTTCTTGAGCAGATTGATGATTACTTTGTTCGTCGCTTTAGCTTGACCATTCACTTACGGGTAATAAGGGGAAGAAAAAGATTTTCTGATGCCTAGGTTATCACAGAAGGATTTGGTTTCCGTGCTACTAAACTACGGCCCATTATCGGTCACAATAGTCATCGGGAGACCAAATCTGGTTACTATATTGTCTAGGATAAAATGGCAAATTTGCTGAGAAGTGATTTTCCGTAGGGGAACAGCCTCTACCCACTTTGTAAAATACTCAGTGGCGGTAATGATGAAGCTATGACCTGCGGAAGACTTCGGTGTGATGGGGCCTATGATATCTAGTCCCCATCGCTGAAATGGCCATGTTATCTGCATTGTATGCAATTCTGTGGGTGACACGTGTATAAAATTTGCGTGATGCTGACAAGTGTCATAGGTTTTAACCTTCGTCAAGCAATCTTTTTCCATGCGTGGCCAGTAGTATCCTAAGCGACAGATTTTTAGGGCCATAGCCCGTGGTGCTACGTGGCCACCGCACAGTCCCTCGTGAACTTCGTCGACTATGTGCTGCGCTTGGTCTTTGTCAACGCAAGTAAGCAACACGCCATCAAAGGAGCGTCTACAGAGAGTTTTGTCTCCAATGATGACGTATTGCCTGGCCCGCTTACGGATTGTGTCTTTCTGTGCGCGTGTTAATTTAGACGGTAGCTCGCCCTGTAAAAGATAAGCTTTAATGTCGTCGTACCATTCAGGCGTGCTTTCCTCGAGAAGAGAGGAGATTTGCACCGTCCGAATGATAGGATCTGTGCAGTCTGTAATAAATGCGGGGCAGGTGTCAAAAAGATGTGTAGGCACGTTCAAAGCCAGTGTTGCCAGTGAGTCGGCCAGTGTGTTATCCGTGTGTGGCATGTGCTGGGCATCGAAGGTCACAAATCGTCTTAGAAGATCTTTAGCCGTATCGCAGTAGGGCTACAAATGTACAGCCTTGCAGGCGTAGACTCCAGTGATCTGATTTATGAAAAGCATCGAATCGCCCCTAATCGCCAGGTGTTGAACATCGAGTTCACTGGCGGTTAGTAATCCCCTGAGGAGCCCCTCGTACTCCGCCACATTGTTCGTAAAAAGGAAGGTCAAGCAATAAGCGTGTAGACGCACATCCTCAGGTGATAGCGTAATAACGGTGGCAGCACTGCCGCCTCTAGCGGTTGAAGCGCCGTCAAAGTACAACGTTGCTTCGGGGCTTGTCGGGACAGGGCTTAGACTATGTACATGTTCATCAGGGAACTCTGGTTCTATAGTTGCTTGATTGTTAATCGGCGAAGTTATCAACTGGTCAGCTATCGCTTGGCCTTTCGTAGATGATTGGCCAATGTAGTGCAGATCGAATTCTGCTGTGATAGCCTTCCAGCGAGCTATTTTGCTACTCTCCTATAAGCTGTGCGTAATGGCTCTAAGAATGTTGCTTTTACAAATGACGTTAACCTGGCTACGAAAAAGATAATGCCTACATTTCTTAAGCGTAAAAACTAATGCTAAGCAACTACGCTCGACATTGTTGTACCTCGTTTCGTACGCACATAGGGCGTGACTCAAGTAGTAGATGGGCACTTCCGACCCATCATTCCTCCTTTGGCAAAGTAACGCTGCTATTGCTACATCCGAAGTTGTGAGGTAAATGTAAAATGGCAAATCCCTTTGTGGTGGGAAAAATGTTGGCAAATGTTGCAGTTCTTGTTTTAAACTATCAAACGCACGCTGGCAATCGTCGGTCCATTCAAAATTAACCCCCTTTTTCAGCAAGTGTTGCATAGGGTGTAACTTGTCGGTTAGCCTCGAAATGAACCGGCGTATAAACTGTAAGCATCCCTATAACCCGCGTAATTGCTTGAGGTCTGTGGGAGGCGTTAACGCGACAATGGCTTTGACCTTATCAGGGTCAACTCGTATACCAGTTTCCGATACCACAAACCCTAGCATGCGTTCGGTTTTGACTCCGAATACGTACTTCTTTCGGTTAAGCCGGAGCTCGTATTTGGAGCATCTTTTAAGGACTAACTCTAGGTCCCTTGAATGATCCTCCGACTTCAAAGACTTAACAGCTATGTCGTCTATGTAATCATTCAGCCTTCCTAGGAGGTAATCACTAAAGATGTATGTCATAGCTCGTTGATAAGTTGCTCCGACGTTCTTCAGACCAAAAGGCATCATAGTGTAGCAGAAGGTGCCCCAGGGCGTCATTAATGTCGTGGTCAGTTGGTGTTCTGGGTTAATGCGAATCTGGTTATAGCCTGAAAAGCCATCCATGAAGGACAGCAGCGCATGCCCAGCTGTTGTATCCACTAGCTGGTCGATACTCGGCAACGAGAAGTTATCCTTGATTGTGGCCTTATTCAAATCCCAAAAGTCTATGCAGATGCGTATTCTTCCAGTCTTCTTTGGGACGACTACAATGTTGGATACCCAGTCCGAGTAATCGACTGCACGGATCAAACCAGCCTGGTATAGCTTGGTGATTTCATCACGCATGGCTAGTGTGATCTCTGGCTTGATTTTGCGTGCCTTTTGCCTAACTGCTTTAATCTGTGGGTCTAGGATGATGTTATGCTGGATTAACCTGGGATCTAACCCAGGCATATCCTCGTATGACCATGCAAAGACAGTAATGTTGTCTTGCAAGACCTGTTTTATAGCGTTGTGTGTTTCTTGGTCTAACAAAGAACTGAATTTGAGCGTTTTAGTCTCACCCTTATGCGTAACGATAGGGACCTCACTGAGGGGATCCTCGGTTATGTCCCTAGCCTCCAGGTCTAGCGTGTGCGTTGACTGTTCTGGCCATTCTGGGGACGTCTCTGACGTAGCTATGGTTACGCCTTCTAAAGGGAGGTTAACGTCTACTAGCGCGAAGTCAAACTATCTAATTACCTTCCCGTATGGGCCCGTCAAAATTAGGGGTGCTAAAGATTTTGCATCCATTTCCCATCTGTCCTGCAAAAACGCCAAGTGCGTAAATGGTTAGGGGACAAGTGACGTGATGTCGCCGAACGTGGAAGGCTAACTGAATTTTGAATATTATAGACGAGCTGTAATCAATGTAACCCGATTACGAGGCGATAAGATGTGGTAGTTTAACGTCATTTTGGACAGTGGAGCGTGCGATATCAGCTGCATTGATATCTGGATTTTCGGGTTTCGTTTTAGGAAAGTCCCGCTAAAATCGGATATCAAGTCAGTGATCCTCGCGTATAAGTAAGGAGTTCTTTGATAAGGATAGGCTGTTGGCTGTTGAGAATTAGAACTCGTGACTGGTGCTGAGAGAAGGTAGAGCAGAAAGCGATAACGTGTAATTTTGGGAAGATTTGCAAGCATTAGGCTGTGAAGGAATTCTAAAACTGTCACAATGGCACCGAAGATCAAGAGGAAGAACGCAAAATTGGCCAAGATTCATGAAGTGCAAGAAAATTTGAATCGTGTTTTGCAGGCGCTGGTCGATGTTTGTGATCCTACGCCTTTGAACTAGTAGGCCATTCTTCCTGTGCTTATGTTTGTTCCTAATGTCTATTTTTTGTGATGTATCTTGCGTGAATGTGAATGTCAAAATTGCGGACCTCGGGTTAATGCGAGGGTTTAATGGGTTGTGTCTACCGCCGTTGTCAGGGATGAACCTTGCGTTATTGCAAGGGTTTGGGCGATTTCGGCCTGGCTAGCTAGGTGTAATTTATGGGTTTTCTGCGTTAGTGATGCAAATGTAAGTGTAGGTGTTATGTATGTATTGGTTTTATGTACAGCGTTGCGCTAAAGCCCACTTTGATTATGCTGGATATCGTTGGGGTTCTGTGCTGTATAAACCCCATCATCCCCAATGTCCCTCCCCCGCACACGCGGTTGCAAGGGAAGGCAATATGGTTTTGACAGGGTGCGCTGGAGTTCTTGCAGTTCCTGCTGCGCAACTTTAGCATCATCGTGTGGTCTGATCTGTCTGATGACATTGTGGGTGCCCTATTAGAGCACCTGCTGGTGGGTTCTGCGCAAAGGATTCTGACCTTTTTGACAGATGGGGCCATCGACACGGGTTGCCCTGAGGACCGAGAACTTAGCGCCCGAGGGTTGCGGAGCTTGAACTGGATCTGGGGAATGACTCGGTTCAGCTGTTATCACGCATACAACACGCTGTTCGTGGCGCGCCATGTCTCAACCTGTTTCCAGAACCCTCAAGGCACGGTGTATTACGCAGGCGGGTAAGCAAATTCTAGTAACTGTCTGTGTTTCTGTTTTGTTTTATGTCTGTAGTCGATGTGAAATATAAGGGAAAATGGCGAAAAATGTAAAATAAGCTTATGTTGTACGGTACAGGTTCTTCATTCAGGACAACAGGTTAGTTGGAGATAGCGATGTGTTATCCTGGGCCGAAACGGCGATAATGGCGTTTACCGCAACTAGCAACGTGCGCGCCGGTGTGATAGAGCAGATCGGCTTTGACATGCGTGAGTACCCCACCCGTTACTCTAGGGCTTTTGAGAGTTGCCAAAGGCTCGGGTGGCTGCACGAGGACTGGACCTTGGATCCGCCCCTCACCGTCGAGGACGTGCAGAGAGAACTCCCGCCATTTCCGTTGCCATTTGGCCCCGGTAAGGCTGTGGTGTAGTTGAGGACTGCGTAATGTTACTGTAGATTGTGGACATTGCGTACTAGAACTTTGGTTAATTTGTGCTTCACGTTGTGCAGTTAGGGAATCTCGGGAGATTACCCTTACGATTTCCAGCCACGAGGCGAGCGCTGTCCTCTTCCACTACGGCGATATCAAGGACACACAGCGCTAGCTCAGCCACTCGGCGGCCCCAGTCGTGGTGACCTCCAAGATCTGAGCAGCAGGGCTAATGCACCTATTTTTGGCTGCGACTTCTGATGTCCCGACCAGTGAAATGCTAACCCTGGTCAACTCCTTCAACGAAAAGGCCGAGCGTTTCTGGACGCGCGTACATAACGTGCACATAAGCTTTAACATCGACGCTCAACTCTTCGCGGACCTCTTTGGCGTCCCCTCAGATGGCCCTCCCATAAGTGAAAACATGAAGAGGAGCGAAGCTTTCCAGAATTTGCTGAAGGAGTGGGTAAGGGTCCCGAAGGAGACTAAAGGGTTTCCCTGCGACAAATTCGAGATGGGCACCGCCAAGATGCTTTATCCCCTTTTCCGGGCCCAGACCTTCCCCAGAACTCTCTCGCAGGCGAAGTTCTTTTCTGTAGAACAGACTTGTATCATGCGAGAGGTTCTGGAGGAGGGGACTCAGTTCAATTGGGTAAGCTATTTTGCCAAAGGACTACGTAATGAGATGATCAAGCTTCGCAAGAAGCTTGAGTCCCGTTTCAACGTGCATTACGCATTCTTCATAGCTTTCCTTTGGCGATTTGCTGAGTTTCTGGTCGTTCAGAGGAACGGGGTCTGGGTGCAGCAAGACCGAGACCAGCTATCCAGACCTTGGATTGCCCACATCCTCAGCACTACCCGTGGGCAGGATCCACCGGAAGGGATCGGGGAGTCGTTGTCTATAACGACTAAGGGTGTGGCGACGCCCCAAGTGCGAGGTCTCGATAGTGTAGGCAGGATAATGCCCACGTACACCGGCGACACCTCGCGAGGGAAGCGCGTGGCGGAAGAAATCGTAGAACCTACAGCTCAGCGTAAAAGGCTTTGCCTAGCTAAGGCCCCTAAGAGTGACACAGGCCGGACTGTGGCGGTCACAGTTCAGCGGAGTAAGCCTCCGCCTGGTAAGCGTGAAAGAATTATATTACGCAACGTTTGTTTAGATGTTTTACGCAATGATATATTAAGGTGTTGTGATATGGCCAGCCAAAGTAACGGAAGAACTGACCCCTAAGACGGGAGCAGTAACACTAAGTCGTAGGGAGGGGGCCTCAATTTTGGAAGAAGAGGCCCCAGCTGTTAGCGTGAGCCGCGTACAGGCTCGGGTGCATGAGGAGGCCCCAGCTACTGGAATGAGCGATGCGCAGACTCAAGTGTGTGAAACGGAAAGGGATGCGGAAGATGTTGGCGAAGTTGCCACTGTCACTGGTAGAGGTAATGGACTTGTTAGTGTGTTTGTAGGATTTCTGTAGATAAGTGGGGTTTCTAACTGGATTACGGTACAGGCGAAGAGGACGCGCCCACGTCTGTCACTGTGAGCAGAGCGTGGAGAGACTTCCCTGATAAATTTGCCTTCATGGAAGGTGTCATTAGTGACATGATCGAGCGCCTAGAACATGTCGAACCTGGAGCGTGTACGTTATGGTTGTAGTCAGTTTGTGATGTTACATAAGGGTAATGTGTCATCGACGCTGATGATTGTTTCTGTTAGGAGTTCGCCTCCGATGGGATCCCACTGAGCCCATTGATTTGGACACAGTGGAGCCACCATCCAATGAAGCAGCTGTGCCACGTCACATTTATGAGGAAATGCGTAAATGTGCATTACGCTCGACACGCTCCTTATGGGAGAGTAAGGGCGTTAATGAGAATCTGTGGAAAAGGTTGCAGAGGTCAGACCAGAAGGTTGAATCTCTGACCAAATAGGTCGGAGACTTAAAATCGCGGTGTGACTTCCTACAGGCGCGGGCGTCAGGCGATGAAGACTGGCGTACTGTTGTTGTCGATTATTCCCGATATTGGACAGCCATCAAACACAGTGTATAGACCAGTCGCGCGTTAGTCGAGCAGCGAATGCAGATAGAACTCCTAACCCAGAAAACTCGGGACTGGAGGGATTATTGTACAAGCGTGCAAGAATGGGGGCAGAAGGAGAAGGACCACAAGCACTTGTACAAGTGGGAAAGCATTGCTTATCGGAGACTCTACCGAGATCTTGCTGTCAGAGCTCGGTCCTTAGAAGTCTTTTAGGACGTCATCGGCGCTTCCGATGCCTTCAAGAAGTTCGAGGAGCAGGTGACTGTCAGTGCATCTCCCGAAAGGATGATGACTTTCCCTGGGGGTCAGGCTTCGATCCCTACCTTCTTCCCTGACCCACCCCGCTGGAGCAGCGTGGAGAAAGGGAAAGTGAAGGCTGGGGCTGCCTTGGGCAAGGATGTATGGCCAGATCTAACGGAGGAAGAGATTATGAAGTGCCTGTGGGCTGGTCTGGACAAGCTCCCCTTTGCTGCAGAAGCAGGGCCGTCATAAGTAAGTTTACGCATGACTTAGTTTGCGTTTCTGACTGTGATGTTAAGCCTTGCGTAACTAATGTGCTTACTGTATTCAGATACCAGCTGAGGATAGGGAAGACGAACAAGCGGAGGAGTTAGCAGAAGGAGCGGCGGAAGCAGAAGAAGAAGCAGAAGAACGTAACAATGAGGAGCATCCTTGCGTAGAGCCGGCGCCGGAACAGGGACCTCGCTAGGAGGACATTCTTCGTGAAAGAGTCATTCCTAGAAACGATGGCCCATTAGAGGACGATCCATTAATGTTGGATCCAGACTTAAGGGATACCGGTGATAGTGGCAGTAGGAAAAATGCGTAATTATAATTTACACATAGTTTTATTGATGTTGGGTGCAATACCATTTTACGAATGACTGAAAAGATGTGTTATAAAACCTAGTGGGTACGTTAAATGTCAGTTACACTTTTTTTTATTCGTTTTTGCGTTTTGCCGATAGAGTGCGAGCGTAATTGTTGAAAAGTTCACCTAAGTGATAATGATATAACGTAATTCCTAGTTTAAGGCCGTTGTGGGCCATTGCGTAATACGCGTGAATTGTAGTGGTGTACAATTTTTGTGTCACTAGTTTAAGGCCGTTGCGGGCCATCACACGATTCTGCGTAATCTAGTAACTAGTTTAAGGCTGTTGCGGGCCATCTTACAATTCTGCGTAATCTAATAACTAGTTTAAGGTCGTTGCGGGCCATCTTACGTGTAATCTAATAACTAGTTTAAGGTCGTTGCGGGCCATCTTACGATTCTACGTAATCTAATAACTAGTTTAAGGCCATTGCGGGCCATCTTACGCGTAATCTAATAACTAGTTTAAGGCCATTGTGGGCCATCTTATGTGTAAATGGTAATAGAACATAATGGTGCGTAAATGTGTAAAATGGTGTGATAATAGGAATAACACGGGTACGATAAAAACATAAGACATGACAAGCGTAAAAGCAGAAGGCGAAGGTAGCATAAAAAGGAATCTGTTGCAACAAAAGAAACTGCTAAGTACGAACCACGATAACTGGCAAAGACATGATGTCGTACGCAAAGACCATTGCTCAACCATTGATATGTAATTGTCTCTTAATGGCCTTTACGTTGGTTGCTGCGTAAGGGCGAAGAGACTTATGATTTGCCTCCTCTACGCTGCCGTCCGGAAACGGCAGGTCGGCCCAAACTAAACTGTCATCTTCACTGTTGGTTTGTTGAGGGGTTTGGAGATGGGTCTGATCGTCAGTTGTCTCTACCTCTGAACCCTGTTCCTCTTCAATGTTATTGACGGTCCTGGGGGTGAGTTCATCACCGCGTATCACAACCTCCCCTCCGGCATATGGAAGGTGTATCTCCTGGTGTATCGGTGATGAAACTGCCCTCAGTTGAGCTAACCACGGCCTCCCCAAGATCAGGTTGAACCCTGGCATCTCCTCGACGACTAGGAAGGTGGCCTTCGTTGGGAACTGGTCACCCGCCACAAACTCGATGCGCACTATCCCCTTGACTTGAACCTATGCCCCGTTGAACGATTTTACGCAGGCCGTTGTCGTGGGCGTGATCTAGTCGACCAGGCCCAACCTATCCACGATGGAATAGGGAATGACGTTGGTGGCCGCGCCGTCGTCTACGTGCACTCTCCGGATCCGGTATTGACCGACCCGGATAGTGAGAAACATAGGTTCAGTTGTCACCCAACGTTTCTCAGGATCATCTTTGATAGATCCTTCGTGGAAGGTCAGCGAGGAAGGCGTAGGTTGCTCAGCTTCGGGAGGAAACATGACAGCATGTATCGCTTCCTCCTCTGCTAGCAAGCCTTCATCCACTGATATGGATGTCAGCATGTGAACCATAGCCTCACGGTGTTCGCGAGATGTCATAAGCAAGTCGTACAGGCTCAGCGTTGTGTTCTTTTGTTTGAGAGCCTGTCTAACTTGCGTAAATGCGTCGAGAAGATCCCTCTCTCGGCTGGGTTGCTTGCATCCCTTATCCTCTTCCATCCTTCCCAAGAGATGGATCTCTCGAGGTGGGACAACGTTGGGTGAAGGGGTACTCTTTTCCTTGCCAAGAGAAGGCGGTTGCATTTCCGCACCTTTATCTTGCTTCTGAGGCATAGACAAGGGTGCAGAGGCCAAGGGCCTAGGCTTAGGGAAGCCGAGCGTAAAGTGGTCCTTTGTTACACTAACTGAGGTGTCCTCTCCCTTTCGCATGGGAGGCGATGATTGGTTATTCTGGCTAGAAGTCTGCCCTTGCGTGAAAGGAGCAACCTATGGTTTTGGCGCCCTAATAATGAAGGGCGCTCTTGGCATGGGCGCGGACGAAGCCACGGCTTGGGCGTTGTTGCGTGACTGAGGGTTTACGTAAGAAGGTACCTGTATAATGAAGGGCGGCCTCGAGATGCCACTGGTTGCCGATGAAATGATTGGCCCCCTAGGTAAGTTGGCAGGTACGCGCAAGACAAAAGGCTGTTTTGGCAATCCCTTACGCTCATCGTCCGTACTCACCACAGTGATTGTATAAGGATCATTGTTTGCATTCAACGGATCCTTATATACATGTAGTGTTTGGTTTTCCGAACACGTCGGATTACTGCTGTCTAATTTTAGATGACCTTCGTCGATCATGAGTTGAATGTCATCCTTTAACGCCCAGCAGTAATCCGTGTCATGACCACACATCTGGTGGTAGTCACAGAAACGGTCGAGCCTGAAAGATCTTGGAACTGCTGGTTCGTTAGGTAAGGCTAAAGAAGGGTCCTTCAGCAATTCACAGTGACGTCTATGGTGCTTCAGAGCTTCCTCGGAGACCTTCTTAGGTTGAATGTGCCCTGCCGCTAACAATTGTTTCAGCAATTCGGAATGCTTCATAGGTAAGGCCGCATATTTTGAACGATCTTTACGCTCAAAATTTGGCTTTGGCTGGGGGGCCTTTTTAGGGGTCGTTGTAGCTTGGATGGTGCCGGCACCAGCCGTGGCCTCAGACGCTATTGTGGACGCCTTCTTGTTCTTGTTCTTTGCGCTTTCAGTCAGCGCGGCTACTATCGTTGTTGCCGCCTTACCCTTCTCTTTGGCCTTGTTGTGTGCGTTCCTATAGGCGACATACGCTGGGTCTTTGCTGGCCTCCACAGCATCTTGTATGCTTCTAACTTGCACGAAGGCCTGGTGTAAATTACTTGGGGAAAGGTAGTACAGCTTTGACTTAATGAAGTCGTTGACCGCTCCTTTGAACATAGCCAACATATGTGAGTTCGCGATCAACTTGCGGATCTCATTCAAGGTAGCATTCCAGCGCTGTATAAACTTTTGGACGGGCTCGAGCGGGTCTTGTTTCACGCCCATGAGCTGATCCAGTGTGACTTCCGATTTCAGGTTGTATTTGAAGCGGGTCACAAATTGGGTCAGCAGCTCTTCCAAGGTTGAGATGGAAGAGCATGGGAGGGCTCGGTACCAGTCCAAAGCTTTCCCTGTTAATGACATTGCAAAGACTCTGATAATCGTATGTGGCCATTGTTGAAGCAACAAGGATTCAGATCGAAAGGTGACTAAGTAAGCGTTGGGATTCCCCTCCCCATTGTATTTGGTGAAATGAGGCAGAGACATCCCTGGCGGCAGTGATAGCATTGGCACCGCTGGACTAATCGGATCATCCTGATAAAAGTCCATCATCTGAATAGCATCAGATCCAGTGGCTTTGAGGCGTCGAACCTCCTCGGTAAGAGTCTGTATCAGCTGGCAAGCTTGGCCCAAGCCTGTTGATGGAGGTGCCTGTGCAGAAGGCACAGGAGGTTGGACCGGGAGGGCTGCGCGAGGGAACGGAAATGACGGGATGGGTTGACTGGCTGCTTGTGGGGCAGGGAGCCTGCGAAGACCACCACCCGTTGGCTTGCACCGAGGGGTTAGCTGCCGCTTACTGCGCAAGGTAGGGATAGGTATACTGCAGGATCCTCTGTGGAACTTGCGTTACAGGTGCAACCGGGGGCTGCACGCCATACACCACAGACTGAGTATGTTGCGCTACCGGGTTGGCCCACTGACCTGCGGAAGGTTGTTGGGAGTAAGTTTGTGGCTGAGCGACTGCAGCAATTTGTTGAGTTTGCGGATGTGGAAGCGACAAGGTCTGGGCCGAGCGCGTTATAGATACGTTATGGGGTTGTATCTAAGGGATGAAATGGGGCACGGTGGTCGCCGGGATCACCACTGGGATGCTAAATACCCGTGGTGACGGAACCACCCCCGTGTTATTGTGCGGTATTTGTGCTTGCAACCCAAACGGCTGCACATTGGCCTGCGGCATGGCAGGGAAATACATCTGTGCGGTCATGGCTGGGTCAAGAGGTGCGGCTTCTCCATTGAAAGGAAACGAGGGATTTATATACGTTTGGGGGCTCAGAGTATGGAATGAAGGTTCCAGAGTATGGAACGAATGCTCCGACTAGGCTGCAAATTCGTCCTCTTCCTCCTCCCCATGCTGGGGCTCCACCACAGCTTGTGAACCCTGGCCTTTGGTCATGACCAACTGTGTGATAAGTTCATGTTGGTGTTCGGTCAAGGGAATTATGTCGTAAGCTGTTGGCTTAAAATCATAGCCCCCTCGGTGGAGCACCTCAAAGTTTCGCTTCGCTTCGAGTTCAGCTCGGCTGAGAGCCAGCCTCGCCTGGATCTTAACGCATATGAAGTTGTATTCTTCAGGGGTTATAACCATGAAGATAGGTTCTTTTCCCTGGAGCCTCAATGAACGACGCAATGATCCCTGAGATCCCGTTGAGCCAAGAGTTGGTCCTGTGACTGCCATAGGATTCACAGGTGTGGCACCCAGATCGGTAGGGACCATGGCAGTTGTGGTTGTGTACAAGGAATCCATTGATCAATGAAGTTAGTGGTAACTGGTAATTGGATCTAAGAGATGGCTAGCAACAAAAGCAAAAAAAAGGCTTTCTACCCTGTAGGATTTCAAAGAAATCGTCCTTGCAACCGATCTATACCACGTGATTGACCATAGACTTCCCTAAAGGTATTACGTCTATGGTTTAGGGTATGGATCACTACCAGGGCTACCTGAAATATTTGGATCGGAGCCTGAAGGCCCTCCTTCTAGCGCCAGAAAACTGTAACGACGGAAAACATCGGCAGCTGGAAAATACCGAATAAATCCTGTGTACACAGTTTTAGCCATGGATCCGCGCGAAGGCTATGCTGGAGAAACGAATCCGCGGTGCCCTGAACGGTCTTGTCGATCAGACAGGGACTTACTAATCAGTAAACCGATGAATATTTTGTGAAAACGATATAATCTGAATAATCATACAACAAGGAGAAAACGATGTAGATGGATCGCAACGGTGATAACGCTAAACACGATAAAAGGAGGTTGGCATAAGAGAAGCACATAGTTTCAAGATCTGCGCTTTGACTCGAAAAATGTATATTTTGTATGAGAAATTACACTGGGGAATCCCTGATAATTAGATGTGAAGTAAGCACAAAACAACAAGCAAAACGGTCCAAACAGAAGTCCGATCTACCTCGTGGGCTAAAGCCGAGATGCAAGGAAGGCCAAGCTCTGACGTCTACCGATCAATTGTTTCTGACCAATAGAGTCTTCCCAGCAGAACGATTACTCCTGCCACCGGTGCTCAAAGCCAACTGTGCTCTGTTTCTGTTGCAAGGTGATGCTGTCAATAATTGCTGAGGCGCTGCTCTCTGTATCTCTGCTCCAAAAGTGATAAGTGCTCTGGTGCTCAGAAATATGCCCTTTGCTTCTCTGATTTGCCAACCCCTGTATCTTTGTCAACTAGGGTATTTATAAGCTGCGACGCTCCGTGGAAAAGGTGCAACCCTGATGACGTGTGTCCCGCGTGTTTCGGGTACTGTTGACTTGACTAATTTTGCGTCAAACTTCTTGATTACACACAACACGCTCGTTCGCGTATTGTGCATGTGAAGAAGAGACACGCGTTGGGCATGTTTCAACTGTCTTGGGTTACATTACGCTCATTCACGTTGTGTTGCGTGTATGAGCGTAACGTAACATGGGAACAATGGAATTAAAGCCGTTTTACGCTCGCTTACGCAGCCGTGCTTAATGAAGCGTAAACAATGTCTAGTTTGGCGATGCAATACGCTGCGATACGCTCCGTTGCGTGATGAGCGTATGATTGAGCAGTCGCATTGTCTTAGACTTTGCCTTTGACTGTTCTAGAGCTTATTACGCTACCGTGTGTAACAGAGCGTAAACCTATCTTTGAACTAAAGACTTAGCAAAATACACAAGAAATCGCATATCACGCTGCTTAAGCTTCTCCCGATGCTGAAGCAACTATCCTTCTGATGCCGGACTATGTTGAAACACCATCACGCTAAGCACCATTACGCTTCGTTGCGTGATATAGCGTAAACAGAAAAAGCATAGAAAGATTAGACATCTGCATAAGAAGTCGAGGAATCGATGCTGTGCACCTCTTGGTGTTGCTCGGTCTTATTCCCCCCCCCCTTGGAATGCTGAGATGCGCCCTTGCCTGAATTGCGAATCTTTGCCTGAGGCCGACTCGGGATTTTTTTTTACGGTGTTTCATGAGGTATGTGATTTTTATGTCTTTTATCTTTTTATCACCTATGCTAAGAGAGGAAAGGGTGAAGAGACTAAGTAACTAACTTTCACTAACTAAGCTTTAATCGTCCTAGCATTAGTATCCATTCCCACTTACCGTACACACCCTGAACTAGTGCAATGCTACTAGGATTACCAAACACTATTCATTACTGGGTTACCAAGCGTAGCACACATGCTCGAAGTGATCGTACTGAATGCACTTAACTAGGAGTTGAAGGTTGAGAAAGATTAATTATCTAAGAAAGCATTTAAGAATTTAACATTAATTAAATCCTAATTAGCTTAGTCCATGCACGTCAAGGTTTATCATAAAGTTCATCTTTATTTCCATACAAAAATGTGTCCTTAGGTACAATTTGCTCGAATAAAGATCCATTCACTTTAAGACTCCTACTGTAGGCACATTGAAATTATTCAATCTCTAGAATGGTAAAACTGCCAAAATTCGCTAAGGGACTAGATATAGAGGGTGAAACAAGGGAGAGTTGCCTCTTATTTATAGAACTAGTGACAGGCTGTGATATCGCATACACGATATCACAGCTTCCGACGTGATATCATGGCCCATGCGATATTGCGTCCCATCATACCCCCATGACTGAATGAAAACTTGTCCTCGAGTTCCTTACAAAATATTGGGAAGGTATGGGATTATTGACTTGAATGGAACTAATGGTGAATGGGATGACATGTGAATAGATCATCATTACAAAACATGACAAAATTTAGTGTTCACAACAACAAGAGTGAACACTATAGACATTTGACATCTAGCCTTATTTGGTAGCTGGGATAGAAGAGAGAAGAGAGAGAGAAAAGAAGAAGTCTACTATTGCCAATGTCAAGATTGCATCTTTTGTTGTTCATCCATAAGCGCACCATCAATCTCATTCCTTGCATAACCATTTTAGCACTAGTCCATTCCAAGTGTTTCCTCCAGGTCCAATTAGTTGGTGTATGATTCCCATCTGCACACACAACACAGTATTATATTAACAAGGGTTAATGAATCATAATGCAAATGATACCTTGCTTTGATGTAAGGTCCATTGGCTGAGTTGTGCTACGGTTGATATAGATCTGAAGATATAATACTAGTGACTACCTGAGGTGTAGGGGTTAGGAGAAAATCAAAAAAATTGGACCAGGACCCCCATGACTGAGAGCGAACCTCCGGTAGCGATAGAATGGAAAAAGATAAGGAATAAGAAGGATGGAGAAAAAGAAACAATGGTCATGCCAATAAAATGAATGTCAAAGATGGAAATGAACAAAATAATTGATGATTGCAAAAATGTTTAAAGGAATGAGATTAATGGATGCACCAAATAGGAATGCCAATGGGTCCTCCCCAAAGCAGGCTCATGCCCTTAATGCCCTAACAATCCCATATTCAAAGAGTTCGTAGGCTCTTGAAATGTCATGTGGAAGAAAGAGTTAAAGTATTAACCATAAGATTTTACCGAAAAGAAAACAATGCATCCACCAAAATATAGACTACTAATACAATTGGCAATGAGGTGATAAATGGGGAAAGAAGGATGGAATGGAATCTCAAGAACAAGGTGGTGTACAACCCCTTGTGTATTAATGGTTAATGTGACTTAGTAGATCCCATTCCAAATCTAGACTCAAACAAACCACATTCAGTGACTTTGCATTAATACATTCGGACCATTCATCCACTTGAAGTAACATGAATGCCTTCACCAAAGAGCCACCACGATTCTAACAAAACGAAAGAGGAGAAAGTAGGAAGTGAGAAGGGCCTTAGTTAGAGGGAACATGTTTATTTTACTTCCATAACCAGTGCTTGTAGCCCAAATAATTATTTCATCTAAGGGGTGTGCCTTGAATTCTCACTATATTTTTTTTGTGTTTTTTTGTGAGAACCACACCATGCAAAGACTTATTATTTTTATTTGCTTAGCTTCCCGATAATGCAGCAATGTCGGAATAGTAAGAGAACTAAAGAAGAAAACATCCAAGCACCCAAGAGAATGGCCAGCACAAATGCATCAAATCCCCTTGAGGTCACACCCTTTTCAATCCTTGAGTCCTTCCTTAGTTTGGGAAATACCTAGTCACCGATTCATTGATATTTCTTATTATTTTGAAGAAGGGAACTGTATAGTTCCAAGACAAGGAGACCATAGAAATTTTTTGATGTGTGAATGATGTGGACTAATTGCCTGCTATATCAAAAGAACCATACCTGAGTATCAACATCATANTTTGATGTGTGAATGATGTGGACTAATTGCCTACTATATCAAAAGAACCATACCTGAGTATCAACATCATAACTTAAAGGTAAAAACCAAACATAGCAATTAATGGAGTATAGTTCATACCATCTTTGAAGCACTTATTAAGTGACGAGTCAAAAAAAGTAAGCAAACACACAAAGAAATGAAAAAGTATAAACGATGTTGTAAAAAAAAACAAGAAAAGATAAAGAAATTTGTAAAAAAAAAAATGTGCAAAACAAAAAATGTGTAAAATTTTTTTAAAAAACATTGAGGGCCTCAAATGATCAGCATAGGTGGCCATCTCCCCCATGACTGAATTGGAATGGAGAGATCCAAAATAGTGAGTAAGATCATCCTCTCTCAAATGTGCTATGTGCATAGATTGTTCTAGGTTCATGATAAGGGTTGGTTGGTTGCACATATACTGGTATTCTCCTATCAGAGTACTCATTTGGATTTTCTAAGATTTTTCAACTTCCTTCAATTGGTGGTTTCAGATTAAGAGTTGGAAGTTGGCGACACTCTTGCTCCAGTGCATCCATGCTTTCTTCATGGGCGCAAGTTGGTCCCCCAATTAGTTCCGTGCATATTGGTGGGTTTCTCTCTTGATTAGCTATCAACAACTGGGTGTTCTCTTGTTGTGTGGTTTCTACATATAGGCACTTTTGTATGTTAACTTCCTAAGCACACCAGTTGCATGCAGGAGATGTTGAATGCTCCCATACACTATCACCCTATGTATCACTATATGTGATGCATGGAACCTTCTTCTTCTCAATCTTTCCATAAGTATTTTCCTTAGATATTTCCAAGGAAATATCATAGATTCCTAGGCATGTGTTCATGGTACTTAGCCATGCCCTTCCTATTATTATTGGGAAGCCCCCCTTGTCATTGTTGACTTGTATCACTAGAAAATCAACTAGGTATGACCAACCATACAGAATGGTAACGATGTCCTCCACCAATCCCAATGGAATAGTGATGGACTAGTCAACCAGCTCTAAGCAAATATTTCTATTCCTTAGTGGAGGCAGGTTCGAGGCTTTATACATTTCTTGCGATATCAAGTTGAATTTGGAACCTGAGTCAAGAAGAGCTTTATGTGGTTCATTCCCAGTGACTTGGAGGTAGATTAAGGGACTTTTAGGATTAGAGAGTTTCCTAGGAAGGTGGCCCACCTTTATCTAGTTGGTGACGGTATGTGTTAACATAACCGTATGCGTTGAGCTCTGTTGTTGATTTGAAGGGAGCTCCGAAGCCTTATTTGATGGAGGAACATTCGAAGGCTCAACCACTTGTGGTTGTGAGAGATTTCTTGGACTATTGGTTCTGAAGAAATGTATTCTCCTTGTACGGTTGTTAGAACTAGCAATGGGTTGAAGGTTTATAGCTCTCGTAGCATTATGTTGCTACGGTTGAGTGGGGAGTTCCCCTTGCATTGCTGGAGTGGGTGGTAGTGACGCTATAGGTGTAAGAGTTGCAGGTGGAATTGGAGGATGGTATGCATGTGGTGTGTCTCTCCCAAGAGAAGGAGTCTTATAGTACTCCTGAGCTTGTTAGTGATGTTGTGGGGTTACATGACCAATAGAGTCACTTGGAGAGATTCACTGCTGCATGTAATAGCCATATGGGTTTGGTTGTCGATAAGGGTATTGTTGCCTTGGCGGTGGCATCCCCCATGATTGTGGGTATTGCCACTGCTGGTGTTGCTCCATAGGTTGTGGTGGAGTTCCACTTGGATAATACGTTAACAGTTGGTGAAACTGCCTTGGGTTACCTTGGGGATAAGGTAACCAATGGGGTGCTTGTTTGTTAAGTCTTGGGTTGAGTGCATACACCCTAGACTCTTGTAGATGTGAGATTATTGGGCAACATCCCTTAGGATGGTCATATTGGTAGATCTCACATCCACCGTCATTGTCTGTATTCAAATCCACAACCTCTTTAGTGATAGCTAATTTACCCTTACCTTTGTTACGTGCATGGTCCAAATCCCTCTTCTTTTTCATATCACGATCACTAATTCGCTCCTTAGACTCCTCTACGATTTTTAAAATAGTTTCAAATCTACTATATAAGGAGTCCCACATTTGATCTACCTTAGCCGACACTTCTGTTGTTAATTTCTGAAGCGACAAGGTTTTCCTACTCACCAACTCTTTGAGTGGTGACTCATCCTCCTCCTCATAGAATCTCACTCCCCTCTTTCAGAGGGAAGGATCATGGTTATACTCTTCTGCACTTTCTCTCTTATGTAGCTCTCCTTCTTCCTTAGCTACTTGCTCCAACAATCTATGAACCTCATGGGACTGAAGTTCAAATAATCTCCCTTGGGCATATGTCCCAAGGGTTTTCCTGGTTTCATGTCTTAGCCCATCTATGATATGGTGTAGTTGATCCCGTTGTGCATAACCATGGCCCGGGCAACGATGTAGCAATGCATAATATCAGCCCATGGCAGCATCCAAGGGTTCATGAGTTCCCTTTTTCCATCCTTAGATTTTTTTTCATAAGTTGGACACTCGGGAGTACGTTTTATATTTATCATTAAATAGTTCTAGCATCGTACTCCACCTCTTAATGGTTTCTAGTTCTAAGGACCGGTACCAGCTTTCTGCTTCTTTTATGAGTGTCCTTGGGAACAACTTTAATTTTTGCCACTTGTTCTCAATATTCTACAAGGCATAGGCATCATGAAATGCCTATAAGTGTTTTTGTGGATCAGCGTTGTATCCCCCTTCAAATCTTGGGATATTATCTATGTCTAGTCTCTTGATCCGGCTATCTTTTTGGTGCCTTGTAGGTATTCTCACAACCTTCGTAATGTCTAACATGCTTCAGGTTGCAAGTAGGGGTTTGTCATGGTCATTTCTTTCATGGTGTCTATGATGTCTATGCAATTCCCTACTTTTCCTTATTCCATGCCTTGATTCCCTAGAGTGCCCTCATCCTCACTCTCGACTCTCTTGTCGTGGTTTCTCATTTTGCTTACCCTTGTCCTCATGATGAGGTTCCTTATGACTTCATCCTAATGTTAAAGGAGAGGGTGAATGTTGCAATGAAGGGGAAGAGGAAGGAGAACCATCACCATGACAATGTTTCCTATCTTCCCTTCGGTGATCTTGACCCCAACCGTGATGATGATTAGAATGCTCGTCCTTATCTTATGTTTGTGTTTCCTCTTTGAACACTTGGTGTCCATGGGGATCAGAACCAGGGCTGTGTATTGTGGAGCGAAGGTTTTGATACACCACCTCCTAACTATCGTTAGGAATGGGAACATCATTTTGTGGAGAACCTATTGAGATAGGTTCACCACCTTTAATTTCTCTTATGTCAGGCGAAGCATTATGGGGTTCCCTGCCCTTCAACGATGTGTGGTAACTCTCCTGCTATAAGTCTCGTTGATGTTGTGCTTCTGTGGGATAGTAGTCCCTTGTGTTGTAATCACATGAAACATACTCAGCGTATAATTGTGACATGCCTATTTGTGCAAGGGCACGAAGGAGCATGTTGAGGGTGGCTCTGTTTGGAGGCAACACTATGTTACCCTCCAAATATCTCCAACACAGTTGTTTTTCTTGATGGAAGGCAAAGCTAAAGTTAGGTATATATTCATCGTGATGAACATATACCACACTGAATTGTTGAGGAACCGGTGGATTTTGGTTATGTGTGTGGTGTCGCCGACTGTCTCTAGTGTTGGTCCTAGGCGGTGAAGTGCTTTTGTGTCGAGAAGAAGACATTTTTGTCTTATTCAGTGTGCTATTTACCATTATGTTATATTTTTGTTTGATCAACCCTAAGGGTTCATTTTAGCTCCCAACGATGTGAATGATTTCCTATGTTCTACGTAGCGCATAAACAACTAAGTCCCCAACAACGGCTCAAATGATGAGTGGCGAGGTACCCCTACACTCAACCATACGAATACGAGAGTCTCACGCGCGATCCGGTCGAATTCCAAGGACTAAGTGCTTATACGCCTTATGGAACACTTAAGGTTAATCAATTGTTGTCTTCCCAGACTTACTTTTATTGTCACGATTGTATGGTTAAGTAAGTATGAGGTATGTGATTTTTATGTCTTTTTATCTTTTTATTGCCTATGCTAAGAGAGGAAAGGGTGAAGAGACTAAGTAACTAACTTTCACTAACTAAGCTTTAATCGTACTAGCATCAATATCTGTTCCCACTTACCGTACACACCCTGAACTAGTTCAACACTACTGGGATTACCAAATGCTATTCGTTATTGTGTTACCAAGCATAGCACATGTGCTCGAAGTGGTCGTACTGAATGCACTTAACTAGGAGTTGAAGGTTGAGAGATATTAATTATCTAAGAAAGCATTTAAGAATTTAACATTAATTAAATCCTAATTAGCTTAGTCCATGCACTGTAAGGTTTATCAAAAAGTTTGTCTTTATTTCTATACACAAATGTGTGCTTAAGTACAATTTGCTCGAATAAAGATTTGTTTACTTTGAGACTCCTAATACGGGCACATGGAAATTATTCTATCTTTGGAATGGTAAAACTTCTAGAGTTTTGCTAAGGGTCTAGATCTAGATGGTGAAACAAGGGAGAGCCACCTCTTATTGATAGAACTGGTGACAGGCTGTGATATCGCGTACGCGATATCGCAGCTTCCGACGCAATATTGCGTACGCGATATTGTGTCCCATTAGATGATTATCGTAAGATTAATAAAGTTTTTCAAATTCCATGGAAGTATGTTCGTGATGACAGGATCAAATGCATAAACATGAATAATGTTGTATTATACAAAGGGTACACTAGTGGTAATCCCCAACTCCATGTACATGCATTTGATAATGCTTGTTATTTGCAAGGGATTATTAGTGACTGGCAGAAGTTATGGTTGTTTCCTTGCATCTTCATTAAGTAGAAACTTGATACAAATCCTTGACACCTAAGTTAATTTAGGCATAGGCATACATGGTTAAAATCTTCTACACTAAATTCCAAGCCTATGCCTGCATTTCCAACATCCAGAAGAAAATGGTTGGATGGAGGCAAGGAGCCCTTGAATCACTAGACATTGTCATGGAGAAGTATCTTAATATAGATCATTATTGTTAGAACCATGGCTTCAGCTAAAGGAAGTAGCTAATGCATATCATGAAAGGCCTAAGGTAGGAGATAATGGAGTGAGTAAGTATGTATGTAATAGACTAGGTACATAAAAGTGTGTGACTAAAATCAAAGCACTTCTTAATACAGATGAACACCAAAAATGATAATCTTCAAAGGAGTATAAATGAGATTTCATTCAAATAAAGAAGGTAAAAATTATGGAACATACAACCAAATCTTTGACACTATTAAAGCCTTAGCACAAGATCAAGTCTGAACTCATAAAGCCTTAGTAGACTTACCCCATTGGGAGAACCAAGTTTGGGATGTGATGGATGAGAAAATAATCAATACTCTCAAAGACATTGAGGATAGAGTGGTTGAAGCAGTGAAAAAGTAATTGTACCACCTAAACATAGAAGAAGTATGAGGGAAAAAGTAATAGGAAGCTCTCTTTCTTTACAGATGTAAAAGAAGATTCAAATGAGGCTTGCTTGTCCTCAAGTGATGAGGGTTCTTATGAGTACTGTGTAAATCCTCATAACTCACAATGCTACCCAGTCATGATCTATATGATTGATGAAATGAAATGAGTTGGGATGTTCTTGAATTTCAAGTTTTTTAGAAGCTAAACAACAAGGAATCTCTTCTATAGCCAAGTGTACTATCTTGGAGGTGTGTACT
>MNCI01008528.1:67651-97124 GCA_015680685.1 Gnetum montanum
CCAACAAGACTTAACATCATTTTTCACAATTCATGTGGGGGAGTTTTTGAATTTTTTCTCTATGACTTGCGATTGTGTGACCCTTGCTTTCATATGCATATCTCGCTTGCTGGTACTCCAATTTTAATTCTATCTAAACCTGCTTGAACCTAGAGTGTTCAGCTTAGTTGTGGGGGAGGGACACCTATTGAATAGTTCCTAACTTTTTCAGAATTTATCATCACCCAAAGGACATTATCCAGGGTAATTAGCTATAACATTTAGAATAATTGTGCCGAAAAAATCATTCAATCCCTTTAGGTACATCGGGAAATTAAAATGGGACACCACCTAAGTAAAATGGACTCATTATTATAATCTTTCAAGAAATATCACACAGAGATAAAAAATTTAATTAATTAAGTTAACTTCAAAAACAACCTTACTAATTTTTAGCCTCGTGTGATTGTAGGTGGCCCCAAAACGTGGACAAAAGGGTGGTCTTGCTCAAGGTGGAAGCAAACAACCGAGGAGAGGTGGAAGACAATATCCTATTGGACAACATGTAGAATAGGAGGAAAAATCATTTAGAATTCATCAAGAGGACCCTCCTACCGTATAGTCTAGGCAGGTAGAAGGAGGAGCTATTGTAGCGCCTGAACAGGGACAACATCTTACGTTGCCCTAAGATTGTGTTCAGTCCATCCACGAAAAGTCCACATTCGTTGCGCTAATTGTGGAATTAAACTTTGAATCTTTTGTAGAGTTCACTCTTGAGGCTATTAGGGATCACCTCAAAGGATCTCCCTTATGGCCTACCCTCTCCGAAAGCAGTGCTTGGTACCTAGGGAAGACATACCAATTCTGGCACAATAGGGAGCAAGTCACCACCATCAATATTTATGGTGTGTCAATTGATTTCTCCGCACAGGCCATTTTAGAAGTATTAAAACTTTCGAATACAGGGCCCAAGGTTGCTTAGTTATACACCCATTCAGACCCCGATGTGCGACAGGATTGGTTGGAAAGGGTGTATGGAAGAGATAAGACATTTGGTGAGTTGATGATGGAGGAGAGGATCTACTTCAAAATTGGAACTTATCACCTCTTCCCCATGAAGGAATTAAAAATAATATCAATGTATGCAGCAAGAGGATGTGCCATGGTGATGGGGAAGGTTAATGCTAACTTGACCCATATATACTTAACAGAGATCCTGAGGTGGTTCGAGGAATGGAAGACAGGGAAGATGGCATTGCCCTTCCCTTGTCTTATTAGAAGGCTTTATCGATGTGTTGGTATCAGGGGGTACACCAACGATGTCCTCTAAAAAGCCCAAAATGATTCATATGCAAAACTGTTAAAGCCAATAGATGCAAGGAAAATCACTGGTGAGACATTGGGGCCAGAAGAAGAAGAAGAAGACCAAACAGCTGGACCAACTGCAACTCAACTTGTAGGACCCATCCAACCTCCAAGTATAGGACCTAGCCAACAATAGGAAGTAGGGCCTAGCACAGGCCAGGATTAGCCACCATCGTAGGACTACAGGCCATTGATGAGCCATCTTAGGGCCATTGTTGAGACAGTCAGTTGGGGAAGTCGTGATGACGTAAATCTCTTCCGCATCATTGATGATGTCATATAGTCCATAGTTTTTTTGGATTGCACAAGGGGTGAAGTGTCTATTCATACAGCAGGAGGGGAAAGTACTTGGTCACAACGGATCTTAGGAAATGCGACATCTTTCCAAGTGCAATTAGAAATTGGTGAAGGGGCCACTGTGGTGGTCATGCAACACCAGAATGCCGCAAGAGTTGTAGAAGTGGTTGTAGAACACATCAAAGAATCATTCAATGTACCTGTTGTGCCACTGGTAGATCTCACAGGAGCACGGGATGCTCAAACTTTGGTCAAAACCTCAATGACCCCTGCGAAACATGAGGATGCACTTGATCGATTACTACAAATAGGACAAGTAATGATGTCCTTGTTTGACATCCCTCAAGATGTTATAACAATTCAGTTAGATCTCATTTCCATAAAAGGAAAGATGGTTTTAATAGAAGTGAGGGCTAAGCATGCTGAAGTAGAGATGTAGAAATTACAAGAGCAGCTAGTGGCCCTACAAGCAGCATAGCAGGATCCATTGTAATTTGTTCCCATAGACCAACTGGATAGCTTCAAAACTGAGCAACTAACCAAGCTATTAATGGAGAATAAAAAGGTGGCTAAAGAAAAAGAGAAGGTTATTTGGGATGCCTCTACAGCACAGGCGCAAACTCATGCGCATCTCAAAGCACTCAATTCCTTACAGGAGGAAAATAAACAGCTTATTGCTGACAACCTTTGGATGACCACTATGGAGAAGAAAAAGAATGTTCTCAAGGAATACTTCCATTAGTTATGAGAAAAATTCATTCGGGTCAACCAAGACATAAGTCGTTTAGCCAGGGAGAACCGAACCCTCTCAATGGACGAGGTACATGCAATTCGTCAAAAGAAAGCTATTGAAATAAGCATGTGTCAAAATGAGGCTAAACAACATGAAAAGCTAAAGGAGCACTTCCGAGACAAGGTGGAAATGTACAAATAGATCCTTGAGAAGGAGATCCATATGGCCAAGGCCCACATCAATGCTATTAGTGCTCAACACACTGACTGGCGGGCCATATTGGACACATATTCCTTTGCCAACTAAGTGAAAGTTAAGAACTAGGACCTATAGATTCAGGATCTGATAGAATACATGGAGTTGGAAAACCTGTGGTATGCCAACCTTACCATGTTAATAGCAAGGTGCCCGAGGACAGAGCTCAAGCAGTAGGTAGCTACCACCTATGTCAAATATGAAGTAGAATTTGCAGAACGCAAGAAGTTATTGGAAAAATTAGAGATTGCAAATTCTAAACTTGAGGTGATGAAAGCGAGCTACCAAGGATAAAAAGGTGTCACAATAGATCCAGCTCGATGGCTTGCAGATTTCCAAGAATACAAAGATAAAGCCAGAGCCTATGAAGAGGAACGTCGGGTGTTTGTGGCTTGGTATGTCAAGGCCAATCAAATGTTTCCAACTCCATCAAACATTGGAACATTAGCATGGATGGCACAGGACCCTCAGATTGAAGAGGAGAAGATCTAGGTGATACTCCAACACTATCAAGTCTCAAAACTTGGAGCACAAGAGAAAGGGAAAGCACCAATGGAGGAGCCATCGCCACCAGGAACTACATGGGGTTCCACAAATTTTGTAGTTGTAGCACATTATTTGTGTTGTGTCTTTGTTTTTTTTTTCATTCCACACTATAGCATAAACCCATGTTCACCATCCAATAATCCCATACTTATCCACTGTGTAATCACTATAACTCAAGGATGAGTTTTCACTCAGTCGTGGGGGTATGATGAGTTGTATTTTGGGTGACCGCGATATCACGTACGTGATATCACAGCCTGTCTCCTCATCTATAAATAAGAGGTAGACAGATGAGTTAGTTATCAAAAAGTAGAAAGTAAGTCAATTTTAGTTTAAGTGTTTTAATTTCTCTCTCTCAACCCTTTTCCTCCCAGTGTATGCCCACAGTGTGGTGATTGTAATTGTACAACATCCTTTATTCGAGTGTGATGTACTTGGACATGCACATGACCAGCAATAAAGATCGAGATTACTTCATCATTGCAACATTCACTTAGTTTAATAATTTAATTAATTGTTATTTACTACTTTCCTAGTTAATCTATTCTCACTCTTAAACTCCTATTAAATGTGGAATGAGTACGACTTGATTATGAGCACTTAAGTGTGATTACTTGGTAACCTAGTAGCGTACCTAGGATTTGCACTTGGTAATCCCAGTGGTAGTTATGCACGAAGTCCAAGGTGTGTACAGATAATCAAGGAATGGATTCTCATCGCACTTAGGCTAGCTAGATTCTATCTCACCCTTCTCTCTTAGCTTAGCTTAGTTAACATTATCTTCCATTGCCTTCAGAAGTAGCATTAGCTTAGAAACACATCATACACCTCACTCTGGAGTAAACCATACATAACAAAGCTAATACTAGTCTAGGTGGGAAGACAGTGAACTACGACCTAAGGCTAACTGTCTAGATGTCACAACTAGTTCGTCTGTGGAGTTCGACCGAATCGCATGTGTAATGCTCATATTCGTATGGTTGAGTGTAGGGGTACCTCGCCACTCATCAATACCAATAGTCACAAACTTTAAATCATTGAGGTGCTACTCCATGGAATTTGCTAATGTAATAGCAAATGTCATTTCCTCTAAATCCTTAATTTCCAAGTATTCAAGTAGGTTCATATTCACCTGAACAGATGATATCTTATCATTACTAGCCTATGTCCATCAATCTTGCCTTGCAAGCTCCTTATCATCAACAATAGCTTCTGTTACCTGATTCCATGCAAGGTGGAATTCCAAGTCAACCATAACCAAGGTAATCCAAATCTTATGATATTTCCTACTATGCTAATCCTACTTCCACTTATGTTACTAGGAAGTATTACTAAGCCCTTATTGATCTGGTTGTGGAGAAAAATTTAAGACCCCATGATATGCAATTTTTTTGTAAGCCTAGACATGATTGTAATGATGTGGGTCCACTTCATCCTCTTCTTCATGTGGAGATGATAATTATTCTACCAATACAAGATGCCCTTATACCATTCCTTGAATATCCAAGATGGCCAGGTGGTGGTGAAAGAAGGTCATTTTCTTAAAAAGAAGATAGATCCTAGCAGTTCCATGTTGGAGATTTAAATTAGTGAGAAAGGTAATTGCCTATATCTTTGTAAATATAATTCAAAAGTAAATATTATTTCATTACAATAGTAGCTATATTGGAAGCTTTCCTCTCTCAATAGTATTAACATCAAGTTGGAGTTGGTGGGCTAGTTGTACACATGGCTTGTGGGATAGATGAATGATGTTATGATCAATTTTGCAATATGGTTGTACCTAGTTAATTTCTTGGAAATTAAACCAAAGAATAAGGTGGGAGACAAGTTTCTATTGCTCATGGGAAGAGGTTGGCTAATCATCATTGATGTCAAGTTATTATTCCAAGGCCTCCACCTTGAAATTGGTAGAAAATATGCAACAAGGAAGGCACATTACAAGTGGATCTCATGAAATTATTTCCAGTCTTTTGGAAAGCATGGTTATGATTAATATGTCAAGAATTTCTTTATTCCATCAAAGGCATAAACTACCTTGAAGAACATTTGGTTCATGAAGCCACATATTAGGTCTTTAAGAGACCAATTGATCCTCTTTCCTTAAGTAATGCTAAATCATCCAATTTAGAAGTTGAGAAAAAAAATGAAGGAAGTTGTAGTAGTGTAATATGATCCTATATTTTGTGGCACTCTTGATTTAACCTAGGATATTTCTACACCACTACTTGAACTAAAGCCACTTCTTGAAGGCTTGGAGTACTTATTTCTCATAGATGATTACCCCCATCATCATTAATTTATTTTGATAGTCATCCAAAAGGTTGAATTGAAAAAGGTAGTTGAAAAATGGCAAAATCCTTTACCTAGTTGCATGAGGAACTCATGGGAATTGAATCTTCAATATATTAGCACTACATATACATATACCCAAGTGTTAGATCTCTATAAATAGTACAATGTAGACTTAATCTAAATATATGGGATGTGATAAAAAGTAAAATTGTCTATCTCCTATAGGCTAGTTTCATTACTTCCTACTTTGACAGTGAGTGGATTAGTTTGACTGTAGTCATACTCAAGAAGGGGAATGAATGAAAAGTTTTTATTGACTACAGGCTGATGAATGTTGCCACTTTTAAGGACCATTTCTTGTTGTCCTTTGTAGACCAAGTATTGAATAACAT
Organism: Gnetum montanum; assembly: GCA_015680685.1. Lineage (NCBI taxonomy): Eukaryota > Viridiplantae > Streptophyta > Gnetopsida > Gnetales > Gnetaceae > Gnetum > Gnetum montanum. The sequence continues at coordinate 73,514 of MNCI01008528.1, forward strand.
ATATGTCCAAAAGTACTATAGTTTCCTTGATGGATGCTCTTGTTATAATCAAATCAATATTGTATGTGAGGATTAGGCCAAGATTACCTTCATCTATTCATGAGGATTTTTTCCTTCAAGTACATGGCATTTGGATTATGCAATTCACTAGTCATGTTTTAATAATTGGTAATGTTCATGTTCGAGGATTACATCAGCAAGAGTATGGAAGTCTTCATGGATGATTTTTCCATGTATGAAAAATCATTTCAAGAATCTTGGAATAGCTCAAACTATTATTTGTCATTGCTACTAAGTGAATTTAAATTTAAATTTAAAAAATAGCTATCTAATTGTAACCAAGGATATCATTTTTGGCCATAACGTTTCAAAGAAGAGGGTTGAAGTTAATCCTAATAGGATCTACATCATGAAGAACATGACGTAAAGCACCATGATGGTTAAAAAGATGCAATATTTCTTGGACCACATGGGTTATTATCATCATTTTAAAGATTATTTTAGGATTGCCATATCCTTAACTGAGCTTATAAAAATAGATGTTCCATTCTTGTGGAACATGTAATGCAAAATGTCTTCCAATGTCTAAAGTAAAGGCTAACAAAAACTCCCATGTTTCAAAGTCTTAATTGAACTCAACCATTTCATATAATGATGGATGCTTCTAATTTTGCATTAGGTGCTATCCTAATATAGTTTGATGAGAAGAAGAGATTCTACTACATTCACTATGCTAGTAGAAGCATAGTGGGGCCTCAACTAAACTACATAATCATAGAAAAAGAATTGATAACCATAATTTTTACACTTTAAAATTTCTTACATTATGTTTAGTGGCACAAAACATTCATACACATTGATCATAGATCCATTTGGTTTCTCATGAACAAACTAGATGTTAGTCCTTGTATGATATGGTGCTTGGTTCTCTTGTAGAAATTTGATCTTCATATGATGGATTGCAAGGGGGGCTATGAACATGGTGGTAGATCATTTGTTATGGTTACTAATTGACAAAAATGGAAAATATATACTTATTTATGACTTTCTCAATAATCACATTTGTAAAGTCATTTTCAACTTGAAGAGAAGATATGAATACTCATCGTTCATGAACATTCTTAACTACCTAATGGACCAGAAACTTCATCCTAGGTGGAATAAATGCAAGATCCAATGATTTCAACATTAGTGAAGTCTTACTTGGTTATCAAAGGGAATATTTATAAGAGATGTCCCAATGATCTAGTAAGATGATGCATTTTTTATGAAAGCCAAGGTGATTGTCTTGGCTCACTTGTACCATGATTTGTATGGTAGGAACTATGCTGAGAAGAGAAAGACAACAAATCCACTACTTGCAGGCTAATTTTTGCCCACCATATTCTATGTTCCTCAATACTTCATACATTGATGTGACAAGTGCCAATGTAAGGGAGGTTTTTCCTCTTGTATGAAGGGACCATAGTAGTGAATCTAACCATTAGAGCCCTTTAACATGTGGGACACTAACTTTTTCAAATCCATCTCTTTTACCTATAATGGCAAGGCATATATCATAATATGCATAGATTAATGCACAAAGTGGACACATGCCACTGCTGCTAATAACTACTCATCTATTATTGCAGCAAACTTTCTTCAAACAATGTACTCCACAAGTTTAGCATTCGTTCAATCTTGATCTTTAATAACAATATGCATTTTACTAGTAAGATTTTTAAGAATTTATTGGAATCTTGTGGAGTTAATCATAAGTTAACTTCCCCTTATTATCCATAGGATAATGACCCAGTGGAAGTTACTAACCATGAAATTGTTAGAATACTCAAGAAGAAAATTAGTAGGTACAAAAGATATTGGGCTAACAAGCTTAATGACACTCTTTGAGCCTATCAAATGATGTGGAAAAATCCCATGGATTACATGCCATTCAAGTTGATCTATGAATAAATTCCATGCCTACTTGTTGATCTTGAAATAAGAACCTTGGGATGTGTTGCAGATTTTGATGTGATCTTAGATTTTGCAAAGAAAGAGAGATTATTTAATCAATCTTGACTTTCTTGATGAGAATCACAAACTCATCTTGATTGTTAATGAATTAGAACATTTCTATACTAAGGCTCATCATGGTGTTCATGCAAGAGAATTCAACTTTAAACTTGGTGAAAGGTCCTCTAGTTTAATTTTCTAGACTTAGCTCATTTGGGTAAATTTCAATTTTAATGTGAAGGATCATACATCATCCACACTAATAACTAGTCTAGCACAACATACATCTACCATCCTTAGGAGCCAAGTAAAAATTTTTTAGTTATGGATAACACTTAAAGTGCTAAGAGAGTATCTTTTTCCTCTGAGAATGACCTAATCAATCTTGAGTTTTCCACTTAGATGTAGACATTTACTAGTCATAAGGAAGAATCCTCCATGCCATGTCACATTTTCTTTTCTTTTTGCTGTTTTACTTGTGTGTGTTAATAAAGTTAGTGTGTTAGTTTGTACTTTTCATATTTTTGAGCTTAAAGATCAATAATTTATAATATTTTCTTCATTTTAAGTGTGTTTATATGTGTAGGAAAATCAATTAATATGCTTTATGAATGTTCACACAACAAACCAATGATGGATGGATGACTTATAGATATGATGATGATGCAGGAGTGCCAAATGGGTCCAAAGTAAAGCCTTGGTTAATAGGGCATTTATATAGAAAAATTTATCCATCCATTTTCTTCTATCCATCATCGATAAACTAGGATTCAATTTAGTAGGAAGTTAGGACTCACATTACAAGCTGTTGAAGCTAATGCTACTAGAATTATGGGAAAGTGATGGATCCACATCTTAGGGTGAAAGCTTTGAAATCCTAGAAGAGTTCTTAGTCATTGTTAAGAAAAAGGTATCATTAAGGATCCTCATGACTATTGAATGGGTTTGATTAGTTTGATTGGACCAAGGTGTATGTATTACCTTGCCTAGCCATATTGGGGAGAAGAGGTTTATGATCTTACAAACCTATGCATGTCATGTTGTGGAGGATCAATTCTTATGTCATGCAAGTCAAAGACTCTAAGTAGTGATATAGCATTCCAGTTAATTCCATAATTCTCATGAATAATAAAAAATTATTTTGTCACCACAAAGAAAACAGAAAAGATGAAAAAAATGATTGAAATAAAAAAATAGAAAAAGAAGAGAAAAAGAAAGATGAAAAATAAAAGAAAGAAATAGTAATATAATGATAATAATGAGCCAAAAAAACTTGAATGGGTGGAAGTATGGGAGACAAGGTAAATGGTTTTGATGTGGTCAAGCATGATGGCATAGGTGACATGATCAATGCAAGCACAAATAGCAAGGAGATCCTAGGTGGGGCTCCTACAGATGGTGGTGGTATTGCAAGCAATGATGGTAGAGGATCGGATGAGTCGATAGGATGGGTGATTGGGGAGGTGGTTGATGGATCTCATGTGGACTTAAAAGGTAGATGTGTAGCAAGGTTTCTAGATGAGCACTCTTGGTGCCCTTGGGATGGGGTTATTGAGGAATGCCTATAAATGGATGGATCACTATGGATCCATATGGAGGTGCTACTTGATGAGGGTTTATGGATGGTTGAATGGAGCCTCATTGATAAGTTTATTTCTATAGGGGCAGCCACTAGTTTAGATGCAGTCAAAAAGTGGGTTCTCAAGATTTGGGGTTCTTACTTTGTGGAGGTTCATAGCCTTCCTGGAAGTTTATTCTCTTTACTTTTTAGTCGATGTATGATAGGGAGTGGATTTTACTGGGGAGGATCTGTGGTTCTTTGGGGCATTGGGCCTAACTTTGGCACATTGGAGGTTGGGTGCCCATTGTGATATGAACCTATTTTTGTAGGCACTTGTTTGGATCTAGCATCCAAGATTCCATGAAAAATCTGGATAAAAAATTTTCTTTGAACTGTCATTAGTTTCTTTGGGTATTTCATTACTTTGATGAAGCTATTGGCTCTTTAGACCAGCTGAATTTTTCCAAATTTTACGTATGGGGATCATTGTTACTAGGGGATTTGATTACAGAAGTCATCATTGACCTCCCTTCAGGGGAGGAGAAGGTTCTTATCAAATATGAAAACATGCTTATGGTTTAGAAAGTGGTTGAGCCCAAGGGAGGTTGTGGAACTTATTCTAAGATGGGACATCAGAATGTAGACTATAGACTATCTGGTTAGTTAGAAAATGTGTGGCCCCAAAAAAGTAGGGGAGACTTGGACAATCATAGCCTAGAAGGGGAGGCCTCCTCATAGGCCAACTTAGGGAGCTAATCCCAAAGGGGTGGAGGCACAAGATTCTAGAGGGCTGGTTCAAGGGATGGGGCTTATGGGGCTTGTAGATCAAGGAAACTAGGAACTTGGACAATAGGCTTAGGATGCTGGCCCCCTTCGCAAGGGGAGTTGGGGGCTAAAGCCATAGGGTGTTTTTGGAAGAAAGCACATGGACGTGAAGAGATCAATGCCTAGTGAAGGCATAGAAGGACAACACAACTAAGGATTTATCCCTAGTTGTGGAGTAGCTTAAGACCTTGCTAGGGTCACCGAGGTCACAAGGATCATTGAGGTTGTTAAGGTTACCAAAATTGACTAATTCTTTAGGATCTCTAGGTTCATCCATCAAGGGCAATGTGGCATCAGTTGTGATAGGTGGAGGTCAAGGTTGAGCCACACTCCTCTTGGTAGTTGGATGTTAGTGGTCTACCGGGGGGTGGGGGGGTGGGCGGTGGGGTGGTGCAGGGGAGGGAGTGAACATCTCATCTCCTTTGGATAAAATTACTAGATGGGATGTCATGGTAGAAGCTCCTTTTTTGGTTTCACCAGAATTGAATGAGATTGGTCATCCCTTAGGACTGGTGCTAGAGATTGACTTGGGGCTATTGCTGGAAACAAATTTCAAACCATAATTGAGACAAAAGGAGATTCCTTGTGGCACTAACTATGTTAGGATTGTAGGGATTGTGCATGTAAAAGCCTCTTAAAAAGGGTCTTGGTGCTTGGGGTTTGAGGGATGATTGGAGTATTTTAGCATGGGTTTTTGGGATGTTTTTGGATTTTCTGGTTGGGCATTTGAATCTCGGGATGAAGGTTGTTGCCTTTTTCCTTCGACACTGATCTTTTTGGATCCCCAAGGTTTTTGGATGGGGCTGGTTTCTTGGGTTTCATAAACTACCACATTTTTAGTTTTTTCTAATTACTGCGTGCCCTTCTAGGTTGCTTTGTATATATTTTGCTTTTAATAAATCCTCACCTTTTCTTCAAAAAAATATAATACTAATAATGAAAAGAAGAGGTGATGGGAAGAGCAATGTAAATCCAAGTTATTGGTCCCCACAAATTGATATTTTTACCATCCCAAACCAATTTTATGATTGCTTGATCTAAACCAAAGCAAGAAATTAAATCAATATTCATGTAAGCCTCTTTTATGTTAAACCCATTGTCTGAATCACTTGAATTTCAATATAATCATTTAAGACGATCTCTTACTTCATTCCTACTAATGGCCATAAAGGCCTAGAAGTTTCTTCCTTATTGCTACTTCCATCCAATTCCTAAATCTATCTTATTCTAAGGATCAAAACCCCTAATTTTTTATCCTAACCATGGTCATGTTTGTCATCTCTTAGTCATGCTGTTGTAATTTCTATTAGAATTTGGATTGGTTAACATAGCATAGGGATCAATGGGAGGGTTTTGGTAGAAAAAAATTAAAAAATCTTGCCAAGCATACATGCATGGATGAAAGAAAACAAAACCAAAATCATGACTTCTAGATGTTTTTCGACATGTTCCTTGGTTCAATTTTACCAATGGTTAGTTTGTGAAATAATGAAGGCTAGATGATACTAGAGGAGGTAGGTATGACTTTGCACTAGGAAGGGGAACACGGAGATCTATCATTATCGAGTTGATGAGTAACAATGAAGGGATGTAGTAGTGGATCTCTTGTGGCATGTAGGATGTGCTCACATGCTTCATGAGCTAATTGAATGATTAGTTGGGAATTTGGTGATGTTGTACTTTCATTCTCTCTCTTATTAATCTACATTTTCCATTCCTTCCATTTTACTTATTGTTCATTGTTATATGTGATAGGAAGTTAACCAGGCAAATCAAATGATAAGATTGGCTATTTAAGGGGATAAACTTGTGTTTGATGCTAATGTTTCATTAGTTGTTGGAAATCCGTGGGTGTCTCATCAATAGGATTCACAAGGACAAGAATGATAGGAGCCCACTATGGGGAGGACCAACTTGTGAATCCTTGGTAGCATGGCATTGCAAGTGAGTGAGCTCAAGCTTAACTCTTGGGATGGTGGTGGTTGCATGACATATGACACTCAATTGATCTTCTATGTATATGGTTGTGACTCAAAGAGCCCAGTGATTTAACTAGGACTATTTTCTTTCACTTTTTCTTCTACTTGCATATTTAACTATCTCAATCTACTTGGGTGTTGATGTTGTAAGTTTTAGATCCTTTTTAGTTTATTATTTTTTCATATTTACATTTGTAATTATTGTGTCAATGTTCTTCAATGCATATCATTAGTTAATTTTTTTCAAGGCTGGTGTATCATAACCCAGTTATGGGGGAGAGAGATTGATGGGTATCTGTCTTTTTGATCCTATCCTATTTTTCATACCTATGTATGTGTTCAGCATTGAATTGTGAGTTTATTCTTCGTGTTTCCTTTGGGAATTATGCTTACCATTGTTTTCATGTATAAGTTTTTCAATGATGATATAATGCTGAAGGATTTCATATGATTTTAGGCATTATTGCAGTCCAACATGTTTCGGTAGGTGCACTCTTTAGCCCATGGAGATGACATCATTTAGTTCCACTTAGAGAACAATTAGTTGATTCATAACCTAAAATCCTTCTTTAAAGAAAGATTCAAAGGTGAAGGGATCACATTATAGAGTTGCAAGTATGGGACATATGCAATAATTGATGGCTAAATATAAATCAAAAGATATGTCAAAGATCATTCATCATACTTGAGGTATCTTTAGTTTTGTAGGCACGCAAGGGGACTCTTCTTACTAGTCATCATTTCTTGGCCTTTTTCTTTTTAAAGTGATAATTATGTAATGTATCTTATGTCAAAGTATTTAAAAAACTGTATTTCTTTGCATTGACCTTGTCATGTATCTGGTTCTAGTTATTATGGTTTAAATATTAAAGCTATGAGACTAGCTTTATCTTGTTGTCAGGGAATGATGAAGCATCTTGTGATAATTTGTATGGTAATTATAAGGCTTGAATTTGGGAAGTGTTTTGTACACTTTGTGTTTATAGTTTAGTGTGTTCAGTAGAGGTGGTTGGCTTTTTGAGATGTATCCTTGTCCCTTAGGTCACACTCTGATGTTACATGCATTATTTCAAGCTCCATAAGGTGAGTCTAGCTTTATTCAAATGTTATATGATCCTTTAGGCATATCTCCTTGGGTTTTGACTTATACATAAACCCAAAAGATAAAGTGTGATTCTTAGGGTGGGGGGTGTGGTGGGAGGATGGGGAAGGAGGAGGCGATGGAGAGGGGGAAGGATGCACTAACTAGCTTGTGTTAGCGCATCCTCTACATAAGTGCAAGGGCATTGATGCATCCCCTTTGCAAGCCTAGTTGGGCTATGTTAACAAGCCTTCATTGACACTAAGGCACTCATGAACCCTCTCCATCCCTACATGAAGACTATAAATACTTGTGGCGAATTCTTCCATATAACTAGTTAATACTTAGACATTTCCTTGGACTTTTGCCTTTCAGTTGTGTGAAGAGCTCTTTCTCCCTTGGGTAAGTTGATTTCCTTTCCTGTTTTATGTGTGTTCTAAGTCATCATTTCACAAGTGCAGTTAGATCCTGTTAGAGTGCTATCATGCTTATGTAGCCTAGAACTGTTTGGTCAATGCAAAGTCCAGTGCTTACGTAGTGAATAAAGCTTCTGGTTTTCCCTTATTTCACTATTGATGTCTTAAACATCAAAATACCAAAATCATTATAAAACATTAAAATCATAATAATATTTATTTAATTCTTATTTTCATAAGTTGTGATAATTCACCCTTATCCAAGGAGGTCATAACTATATGACATGGTGTTGGGCCATTGAGGTTATGTCTAAGAGCTAGTTTATTTGCATTTCATATGTGGTGTTGCACTTGTCCCCAAGAGAGATTGCAATGCATGTGTGTTTATTATTATTTTTATTCTTTATTATTATAAAATCCATGAAAATTATAAATATAAAAAATCATAAATATTCTCTTTAACTTTCCCAACATGGCAACATGGGTTTGAAGTGTATTATATGTATTATAATATCTTTTACATTTCTTGCATGCAATGACATACACAAGTGTTATTGGCAATACATTCAACATCATCTTCGAAGCTTAAGACTAAATCACGCTAGGATTCGAATGATATATCCCTTTGTCCAAAATTGGTGAGACCTCTATCAATATGTTCGCTTGATTACTTTTGAGTTCAATAATGTTAACACTTGGTTAGCCCACTAGCACTACATTTGGTAATCCTAGTAGTAAATATTTGCATTTAGGACTTGTATGACAAATGAGAATGGATAGTCATCGCCTTAGGATAGAATAAACACTATTTTTCTTATTTGTTAGATTAATTAGGAATTGTACATATCTAAATAATATTTTAATCATGATCCATCAATATCAATCATATGCCTCAATTATACTTAACGTAATAAGTTAAATGTCACCACAAGTGTAATTAGAAAGATAGTGACTTATGATCATAGTTAACAATCTAAATACTCAAGTAGTCTAGTTCACAAAATATGATCAGGTCACTCACAAATGCTTGTGATTTATATGGTTGGGTGTAGGGACTACATCATTGCTTATCAATGGCCATTAGTGAGTCCATACCACTTAATACATAATAAAAATGTTCATTGCATGCTAACCTTATACTAAATAATATGCAAGGTGGAAACTAGAAACTAGAAATTTTTATGACATCTAGAAAATCACAAAGGATTTGTTGGACAATTACAAAGCTTCAACATATTTTTGAAGAAAGTTAAAAACATCATTGATGTAATGCTCCAAGAAGATAGGGTCAATTTGAAAGAAAGCAATCAATATATTACAATTAATAGTATAATCCATTTGAATGTGAGCCAAAGATGGGTAAAATAAAAAAAAATATGTTCTTCATCTTCTATTTTAAAAGTAATATTATGAATAAAATAATAATAATGTATAATTTTTTTTTTAATATGATGTTTCTTGATAATTTGCACGTCATTGCTACTAGCTATCAATTAGCTATTAGGCTAAGGATATGTCAAACACATAACACTTTTGAATAAGTGTAAAGAATGGTAGCTTGCTCTAAGCTGTACTTTGAAGTTTATTATGTTTGACACTTCTAACCATGACTTCAAAGTAATACCAAGAGGAAGTTATGGTTCTCTACACTTGTTTGTACAAATATGCTAAAGTTTTGGATATCCTTTTTACCATGTAGCTAATACATAACTAAGTAGTATATAATAATGAGATGTTAGCTTGTTGAAAGTTCTAAGTCACTAGCTCAATTCCAATAAGCAATACTAAGTTATAAAGTTTTAATTAAACTATATATGTTAAGATATTCCTATATTACAATTATTTCTGCTCCAAAAGTCCAGCTAAACTAATATAAGTTAATATACAAGAACTTACCACTTGTTTGAGGAACATGACCCGTAGAACGCCTGTTAAAAAAAGGTGGGCAATGCAAACGTTGCTGAACCACACCCCAACAACCGCGTGCATAATTTCGTGTTTGGAACACCATACATCCCGGCCCACGGAAAAGTCGGAATGGCAGTAGAGTGAAGATGCACCGTAGTATTATATTGTGTTTCTGTGTTTACGCGGGTTTCCCGCCGGTTGTTACTATTCACTCTGCCACGGGTTTCTATCAAATTCCACAGCAACAAACATCGGTCAAGAACTGCGAGAAAGAAGAATAAAGAAACAAAAAAATATTAGTCATGTAGTCCTTTGATGGAAGAGGGATTTCACTAACGGCATCCAAGACCACACCTTTCGTAAAAGTTAACATCGCGGTCGCTGTTGTTGCTTTTTGACGTAGAATTAATGGTTCCCGGTTTGACTCAACGACTCGATGCATAATTATACGTTATGTTATGCAACCCATGGCTTACTCTAGTTACTATACTTTGGGTTTTGGTTTTGTAATCCCGGTCACACATTCAGTTTTATTTAAGTAGTACTAAGTTATAAATTTTAGGGTACCTATGTTTCACTTATTTCAAAATCCAACACTCTTGTGTTTCGTTCCAACACCTCCTCTAAATACTATAGTTTGTCACAGGTTCCATTTGTGTTCCAACACTTCCCTCTAAATACCATACTTTGTCACAGGTTCCAGTTGCTTCAAGCACTCTCCTCTAAATACCATGCTGTGTCGCAGGTTAGATTTGGGTTCTAGCACCCTCTCTATTTTACTTATTCTGAATTCCAATACCTCCTTTAAATACCATGCTTTGTCACAGGTTAGATTCTATTAAGTAGCACTGAGTTTTAAACTTTTATAAATTTTGGGTGTACCTATGTTTCATTTATTTGGGGTTTTAACACCCCTTGTTTCCCTTAGAGTTTCAACAGCCCTCTAAATATCAAACTCTGTAGAATGACACTGAAAATTTAATGAGCTTTTTAGAAATAAATATGAAACTGAATGTATAGTTAGTATGTACTACTATGAAATGTTTAGGAAGAGTTGTCGATACAGTGTTCATCCATTAATTAATGATGCTGTATATGTTAAGTACTGTTCAGTCATGAAAACTGCAATTATTTTATAGCCGTGATGTTACTCATGCAATGTCCGCTGAAATCATGAATTACATCATACCATATTACATCATTTGTTTGACGTCACCTTGAGCATCTACCAAGAGATGGTGTATAAATTCATGCTGTATGGTGCTAAGTTTTGTAGTACCATCGTCCAGTAGAGTTTTATCATCTCTTCCACGCCTCGACAGAAGAAATTAGAAGCAATGGCTCCAACAGTGCAGGCTAGCAGTGCCAGTCTTGCCCATGGCCATGGTCATGAGCAGCTTTGCTCGGTGTTGGCCATGAAGGGCGGCCGTGATGAGTCATGCTATGCCTCCAATTCCCTCCTTCAGGTCTGCCTTTCAAATTTGTTGAATTTGTTTAAAGCCCTTCAATAACCAGAACTAGTTTATGTTTCTACTGAAGGTATCAGCAAACTTGGATCCTTTTATTTTAGTAAGTAGGGTGTATATTGGGCTCAGTTTCAAGGGCAGCATTTTCATTTTTCACTGAAGAGTTGGTGTTAACTTTAGCAGTTTAGCAGCAGTCAGTCTGGCTCAGAACTTCATGCAGAGTTACCATTCACAACCATGAAACGTTCCTGAGTTTCAGAACAGTTTTGGGTTGATTTCCTGCAAAGTTAGATCTTCTCAAGTCGTAATTCGCTGTTGTATAGCATTCTGATTCGGATAACTGTAATGTTTAACCTTGTAATTTTCAGATCCAATCACTTAATACCCCAAAAACTAAAGATTCAACCCATTAAAGATTGAACTGCATAGATTCCTGGTTTTATTTTCCAATAAAATGTTGCGTGTAACAAGAGACATTAATGTTTATAATCTTTTTTAGTAAATTACGCCTTACGTTTTAGTATTTAGGATTCATGTATGGTGGGCAAGTTTTGAAATTATGTTTTTGAAGTTTATTAGTATCGTTACTATTGGATTGAAAAGCTGTTTGAATTTCAGAGAAGAATGAGCATGGCAGCCAGACCCGTGTTGCAATCCGTGCTGCTGCAGATCACTCAAAATCTTGTTGACAAATGGTCATCTTCACCAACAACCATATTTCGCATTGCAGACACAGGCTGTGCAACGGGCTCAAACACTTACACCACAGCTCACACCATTGTTCAATCTGTGACAAGAATGTTTCTCAACCACTCCATTGATTCAACCCCAGAATTTGAAGTATATTTCTGCGATCTTCCCTCCAACGACTTCAACACACTGTGCAGAGATCTGCCCCGAAAAACTGACATCGAATATTCTGGGCACATGGAACAGCAATCAAAGCGGTCATATTTTGCTGCCGCCGTTAGTGGATCGCACCATGCGAGGTTGCTCCCATGCAGATCCATCCATTTCTTCCATTCGTCCATTGCTTTGCAGTGGCTTTCTGCAGTGAGTACTCCTTTTCGTTATTTTGACCTGTCCTCTTTCGCTATCTTTACCGTTACTGGACAAAAAAAATGACTATTTTTTACTATCGTACTGTTATTACTGGGTTAAAAACGGCGATATTTTCGACTGTGTGACGTAACCAGCGTTTTCTTTGAATGGCTGCTACTCGAGCAGCGGCAGTGCGTATGACGCTTCCAGGTTGCAAGAATACTATCCACTCAATACTACCTGTCTTCTGTTCGAGGATAGCTAGTTGATAAGTACTCTAATATCTCTGTAATTTGTGTGCTATTCAAGTATGAGTTGCTTCATGCATGCAGATGCATGGACTCTATTCTGGTGGGTGTTTGTGTCACAAAGAAAATACACAACAAAAACGAGTGAAATGTTATTAGTGTTTATTTTTCAGGTAAATCTGTACGGCTATGTCCAGGGTTATTGTTCCTTACCAAAAAACAACATAAACATAACACAATGATAGTCGGCCAGTGCAAATCACTGTAATTCTTATTTTAGGAGCAGTTACTGCCTACTGCGGTAATGTTGACTAAGTATATAGTTTTATGTACAGCAAAAGTATCAGCTAAGTTGTGTGTCAATTCAACTACCGCCAATATAATTGCTATGGGATGAATACATGCATATTAATGTCTGATGGATTTGCAGGTTCCAGAGGAGGTTTTGGACAAAAATTCCAAAGCATGGAATGCAGGACAGATACATATATCCAATAATAAGCATGTAGCCGAAGCTTATCTAAAGCAGTTCTCTCATGATTTCAAATCATATCTGACTTGCCGTGCTGAGGAAATGGTCCATGGGGGAGGCCTTTTCATTGCTTTGCTTGGCCGTCATTCCACACAGCCTACCAAGCAGGACGGCCTTGCAGTTTTCATACATCACATCGAAGTTGTGCTTAAGGAGATGGTTGAACAAGTAAGATCCATAGTGATTCACTAATTCTTGCTATAATTATCTAACTGAAATTTCTGCCGATAAGACCAAAGAGGGTCTATCATTTCTTTAGGTTAAACTGGGATTGGGTAAATTCTACAACAGTTTNATTTTGGGATTTCAGAGGAGCTCATATACAGATCCCTGTTCGAGAACTTATTGCGAGATTTCATGACGAAAGAATGTATGGAAGAGTTGTTTAGCAGGTTTAGGAAAAAAGCCTCTGAATTCCCACAAGAATTCCTGCAAAACAATATCGATGTGTTGATTGCATCCCTGATCCGTAGAGAGGAATAAAAGCCTTTTGTGAAACAGTACTGAAACCGGCATTAAGAGTGTCAAAAACGTATATTCTAGAATTTTAAATTTGAATTGAGTTTCGTGTAGTAGACTTAGACTTAAATAGGGTCCTAAAATTTCAATTTTCAGCCAAGGTTTGTAGTGAATTCATAAATTGCTGGAGCATCTTTAGAAGAAAATGACTATCTAGCATCTGCTATTCTCGTAATGTTGGCTTCTGATGTCATAATGGCTACCTTTTGTGCCGAGTAAATTGCATCGAACATTTTCTTTTTTTATTTTGATTCCTTTTGTCAATTTTGTGTGCGTTAACAGTTTCTATCCTCTCGAGCCAAGTGATGTGTTTTGCATTAAAAAAACATAATAATAACCGATTGCTAAAATTTCATTTGCATCGTTCTAGGGAATGTTTTTGTAACGTATAATTCTAATAATTTTTGCCCACGCAAGAGTTCAATAAAATTGTTAACATTACTTCTCATTGATAGGTCCCAATTCAACAAGAGTGTTGAGAACAGGTAAGCTAATTTCTCATGCTTTTTTTCATTAAGCTACCATAACGAAGTTGCCGGATTGTTCTCACTAACTATAATATACATGTGGTGACCTCTTGATCCAGAAACAGAACCTAACAACAAAGGAAAGCAACTGCTTTATTTTGATTAGTCTGTGGTGTGGTCTGCGTTTGCTTTTACTTTTTTCTTACAAGTACTGTTCGTTCCTTTAGGATTTTTAGGGTGCACTGTTTAAGGTTTTTCATGTTTACGGTTCATGATTTTTTAAAGTTTGGGATTTATAATTTTTAGGATTTAGGGTTCACCAATCACGAGTTTTTCTCTATTCCTCTCGTATATCGTCGTAACGCCCTTAAGGGTTAGGGTTGTTAAGGTGAACCAGAGACCTGAGAAAAACCATAAAACCCTGCCGTTCATTCCTTTCTTTACAGAAAACTCCGATTTAAATACCACAACCTTTACCTACGCAGTGCGGCACTGGCATAAAGTGGGGCAGGTGAAGATGTGACCGTATACTTTTGAGTTCACGAGCTTTCTGTTTCGTGATGCTGCTGGTCTGGAGTATGAAAACCTCCCGTGAAGATATTGTTTTTGCAATAAAATAAAGAGCTTTTCACATCAGGCCACTCTTCCGTTACAAGATTTAAAGAAAACAAATAAAAATACAGAGTTGGCAATGGGAAAAAAAGTGTTTCAAAGTTCCTTGGTACAGAGGGATATAGGACGAGTTCCTAATTAGTTTAGGGGCGTGATGGGTTTTTGACATCACAAAGAGGATGCAACTAGGACATGATAAGTGATCATTTGATCTATATTGGATTATGAACACGGAAAGGGATGCATCCCTGCAGAACACCAGAAAAAACACCAAGAACCATCGAAGATCTCTTCTTTAACATAAACGGAGAAATAACACAAGAACACTAGCCATATTGATAGTTTTCCAGACTTATTACAGTTACACTTCTGAACCCTTTCCTCTTACTGTTTGTGGTTTGACAGTGAGGCCCTTCTCCTAACTCTAATATCAATGTAATGTAATATCAATTTACAAGAGAAAAACAAAACATTAGCCTTCTGTTAGCTCACCACAATTTTTTATAATTTTAAAAATAAGAATATATCACAAAGCTGTAACTTACAAAAGAGGCAGGTATCAAATCCTTAGTGGTTGATCAAAAGCCTCTCTTTTGTCTTTTACTTGGAATGCCATTGACCACTAATCCTAAGATTTGATTTGATAACTCTTTGATACCTTTGCGCAGGATATCGTCAACCAGCCATTTCAAGGCATATAAGAAATGGATGCTTTTATTGGTCCTTCTTTCCTTCTTTTCTATTACCCGCTGGCCCGCCCAGTGACATGCATTGAAAATTCTCGTGTACCATTGCTGCGGCTCGTGAGCCGACCCAAACGCCCAAACATTAAAAGGCAAAATGCAAGGAAACCAGGCTTGGAATTTGTGTATTTGCCCTTTCAAAATGTATTATAGAGTTTAACTTTCACTTTCCTTTGAAAGGTATAATTTACCGTATCTACCAAGAGAATATGGAGTTTAAGGTGTAAAACGTAGGAAATTCTGAAATTCCAACGCTAACGGAAACAGCAAAAGCTCTTTATTGTAAGGTCTTATGCGTGTACATTCAAATTCTTGGTTTCTTTCACGTAACAAAAGCCTTTTCCTCAGGCCTTGGAATAAAAGCCCTTGGTAGGCATAACACATGGAATTTCAAAATTGCAATCAGAACTCCATTTCTGAAAAGAAAATAAATCCAAGAAATTTTTACTTTGCAATGGAGCATAGATAATTTGAAAAATAATTTAAGAAGGCTACAATTTATAATAAACTTCATTAATGCCAATCTTGAGCTTGGATATGAAATGAAGAAAGTTAGCATTAGGTTAACAACTGGCTGTAAAACCTTGTCAAATCTTCTTTTTCAGATGCTAGGGTAATTCCTAGATACAAAATGCAGCAGTGGTAAGACCATGTACTGTGTAAAATGGGCAAGGGCTTGATAGGGGATCCTTTACAAACAACACACAACATTGTTGTCTAGATGGTGTGAAAAGTAGACAAGGCTTTCTACATTAAGGATGGGTGTGAATAAAGAAGTAAGTCTAGATAGCAACCTAAAACTTTGGCATTTTCAATAAAAAGATCTTTGAAATTATCGACATGATGAAAAGATGAAGGATCAACATTACTTGCCTCCAAAAAACAAGATGAAAAGGGAGAAAGCTAACGATTTAGGCTAGGGTTACAAACTCTTCTACTCAAGAAAAGAAAATCATTGAAATGGAGTGGGTATCATCATTGATTAATCTTTCAAAGATAAAGTAGTACAAATATATCACTATGACGATCAAATTATGGGCATCAAACTTGTACTTGGAAATGAAATTACCAACATCATTAGCATATGTGCTTCACAAACTAGCCTAGAGAATTTCATCTAACATGATTTTAAGGATTCAATGGATCAGGTGCTTTAATAAATTCCTTAGCAAGAAAGCATGTTCATCAAAGGGGATTTTAATGATTATGTTAGGTCTATGAACATTGTGATTTGATAGGATTCATGGAAGACATGATTTGGAGAGTGCAATGATATGGGAAATTTACTACCAAAATTTGCACGTGCTTGTGACCTTGTAATTGCAAATACTTATTTCAAGAAGAGGAAAAAATATTTAATTACATATAAGAGTGGTATGATAAAACACAAATTGATTATTTCTTGGTGCACAAAAGAGATTAGGCCATGTGCAAAGATTGTAAGGTCATATTTGGAGAGTACCTTGCAACTCAACATTGACTAATGGTAATGGATTTAGTTATATAGAGCTTCAAAAGTAGTACAAGAAAAGGGACTAAATACATAAAATGTTAGAATTTGAAGAAAGATAACATCACCTTATTTAGATAATGTGCTGCAAAGCAACACTTTCATGTCTTTTGTGGCTATCAAGTAAGCTCCCAATGAGCCAATCAACAAGTTTATCTCTCAATGGACAACATAATATACAAATTTTCCTTACTACTAGGAGGAGTGTCACCTTTAGAACATCTTTGAAGAAACTGTAATTGATTGCACTCACAAGAGAATGATTTATCCTAAGCCTTATTTATTAAATGATGCTTTTTTGACTGCTAGATGCATCAAGGAAGCTACCATTCAATGTAGTGATCAAAAAATCCTGGCAATCTAAAATAAGGTAAAGGCATGATATCATCACATGCAGTCGATAGCTATGGATCCTTCTCAAAGACAAGAAGGAGATCTTAAAATTCCTAAGTGGTATGACTATAGAAAGTACTATTATTAACACAAAGCTTTTAGGCATGATATAGAAAAATTGTAGGAAGCTCAAGGATTATATCTAGGACCTCATTGATAGGGGAAAGATAGTTTTTGAAAATGAGCCTTTAACAATGCTTCTAGATAATCAACAACATAAGATCTGTTAAGATCCTTTAGGAATTGGGAATGTTATTTCTACTTTACATCTAGAAAGAAATTCCCAATGTTCTCCACTAAAGAAATCATATGTTATTTACTAGTTGGATTACATAGATCATAAACAATGATCTTCACTACTTAAATTTCCTGAGGGTCTCTACATGATTTGTTGGTGTGACTACATAACTTCTTCCTAATAATCTTTCCACTCTTCATGAGAATCTTACTACATTAAATTTTCTAACTATAGGCAACCTTTACATATCCCATATCCATTTATCTATTCATCTACAAAATCTTATTATATGAATCATATAGCTTATCATTATCCTATCATTATCCTCATGCTTCCTAATCATCTAGATTGGAACCTACATTTAACTATCTAGGTCTTATTAGTCATTCATCTTAACTACACACTATTCCATACTATGTACCCAAACCATAACTTTCACCCTACTAGCAAACTTCAGAATCTTTTATTTAGCCATTCTCATCTTTATAGGTGAGAGTTATCACAAAAAATCGTCAAGCAAATATATTTCAAGAAGACAAAGGAAAGGAAAAAGCCTTAGAGGTATTAAAGAAACCTTCTAAGTCATAAGAGAAGATTACCTTTCAACAACATTAGGAGTCTACCACTTAAAATAGTTTACCTTCCACATCCAATTCCATATAACATCTTATAGGGGTACTTGCTTCACAAACATCTCAAGTGGTTAAGAATAAAGCTTTGCAACAAATGACTGCTATTATTAGTTCTAAGGGGACTAATCTCTCTCTATACATTCTTCTTGCTACTTCCAAACAACAATGGATAACTCTTTCCAATGTTCTCAAAAAATCTTGATGAGCAATGAGGTATCCCTAAGCTCAACTATACGAATACGAGCATACACACATGATTCGGTTGAATTCCAAGAACTAAGTGCTTATGTGCTTTCACAAAACCTGGATAGGTTAGTGAATCGTTGTCTTCCCAAGCTTACTTGTATAGCATGATTGTATGGTTAAGTAAACTTAAGGTATATGATTTTTATATATTTTCTGATGTTTTATGTCCTAATGCTACAAAGGGAGAAGTGAAATAATTCAGTAACTAATTTAATTTAACTAATTGACTATGCTGTAACTAGTCCTAACACCAGCATCCATTCCCACTTGTCGTACACATCCTGAACTAGTGCAACACTATTGGGATTACCAAACGCTAATCATTACTAGGTTACCAAGTGTTCCACGCAAGCTCAAAGTGGTTGTACTGAGTGTGCTTACTTGGGAGAGTTAATAAGGTGAGACAGAGAACATTAATTAACTAAGAAAAGAATTAAATAACTATAAATAACATTAAATAAGCTATTCTGAATGCTGTAAGTTTTATCACAAAGTTCATCTTTATTTCTGGCCACAAGGTGTGCTCAGGTACACAATGCTCGAATAAAGATCTGTTCACTTTATGACTCCTACTACAGGCACTCAAAAATAATTCTAATTATGAGGAAGGAAAACTGCAAGAGTTCGGGTAAGGAACTAAGACTAACTATGCAAACCAAGCATGCTCGCCTCTTATTTATAGGCGATGAGGTGGGTCCCAACATCAAATGCCTGATATCGCTTGGTGAGCTTTGATATCGTGGACCCGATATTGTAGCCTCGATATCATGGTTCATCATACCCCCATGACTAAATGAAAACTCATCCTTGAGTTCCTTACAATATATTGGGAAGGTATGGGATTATTGACTGAATGACAACTGATGGTGACAGACTCAAAGTGCTCGGTGAATGGATTGACAAACATATTACAGCATTGGTGTTCATAACCATTATGGTGAAAACTGTACATAGATGACATCCAGACCCTCATCTGATAGCTTGAAGAGAAAGAGAGAGAAAAGAGAATGAGGTGCATTGCTGTCGATGTCAGAAATGTGCACTCTGTTATTTATCCATAGCCATGTGACGAAGTGTGTTCCTTACATAACTACTCCCACTCTAGTCTATCCCAAGTGCTTCCTCCTATCCTAGTCCATTGTTCGTATGGTCACCATTTGCATGCACAACATAATCATGAATTAGCAAGGATAGATAAGATACAATGTAGTTGATACCTTGACCCGATATGAAGTACCTTGGCTAGGTTGTGGATATGGTAGATACTGGGTTAGAGGTTTTTAACTGATAACTACCCAAGGTGTAGGGGTGAGATAGGTAATAGAATGGAAAAATTTGTGATAGGGCCCCCATGACTAAGAGAGAACCTCTAGTAGAAATAGGGTGGAAATACTATAGGAATAAGAAAGATAAGAGAAATCACAATAGTGAAGCCAATAAAGTGGATGTCATGGATGGGGATGAAATGAGAAATGGTTGATTGCAAAGAATGTTTAAGGGAAAGAACTTAATGATTGTACCATAAAGGAATGTCAGTGGGTCCTCCCCAAAGTAGGCTCATGCCTTTTATGCCCTAACAGACCTACAAACCAAAGAGTTTGTAGGCTCTAGGAATGACGTATGGAACAATGGTTAAGAACTTACCCACAAGAAGTTAACAAAGATGAACAAGGCCTCAACTAAGATATAAACTAATCATAAAACTAGCAATGAGGTGGAATATGGGAATAAATATGGAAGGAGAGGAGAAAATGGAATGGAATGGAATCTCAAGAGAAAGGTTGTGTAAAGTCCCTTATGTATTATATGGTTATGGTGACTGAATAGAATTCATTCCAAATCTAAATTCAAACAAACCACATTCAGTGACCTCGCATCAACACATTTGACCAACTTGTCCTCTTGAAGCAACAAGAATGAATTCATAGAGTCACCACCATTCCAAGGAGAGAAAGATAGAGAAGTAGGAAGTGAGAAAGGGCCTTAGTTAGAGGAAACCTTTAGGCATGGGTAACATGTCTTTATAGTGCCATAACTAGTGTTTGTAGCCCATATTTCATTATTATGTCTAAGGGGTATGCTTTGAATTCTCACCAATTTTTTTGTTTTTTTAATGTGAGAACCAGACCATGCAAAGACTTATTTAATTCATTTGACTTCCTGATGTTTGGTCAATGGTGGAATGGTGAAAAATCCATGAAAAGCATCCAAGTACCCAAGAGAATAGCCAGCACAAGTGCATCGAATCCCCTTGAAGTCACACCCTTTTCAACCATTAAGTCCTTCTTTGGTTTGAAGAATACCAAGTCACCAATTTATTAATAAGTTTATTTAGAACAAGGGACAGTACATTTCCAAGACAAGGGAGACCATAGAGTTGAATGGAGGAATGGATGACATGGACTCATTGCCTGTTTTATCAAAAAAAAAAAACATATCTTAATATCAACATTGAAAATCAAAGGAAAAAACCCAACATTAACAATCAACACCATTATAGTACAATCCACCATCATGAGCACTTATTGTATGATGAATAAAAGTAAATCAAACAAATGAATAGTAAAAAATGTGAATGATTGTGTAAAACAATAATAAGTAAAATTGAAAAGATGTGTAAAAAAAAAGTGTAAAACAAAAATACAAAAAGAGCTGAGGGCTTAGAATGGTTAGCATTGGTGGTCATCTCCCCCACAACTGAGTTGGAAGGAGGAGATCTAAAATAATGAGTAGGGTTGTCCACCAATAGAGGTAGTATTGGTACTAGCTGTTCTAGGCTCATGGAAAGGTTTGGTTTGTTGCATGTTGACCAACAATTTCTTATTTAGGCTCTCAGGTTTGTAAATCATGATAGCCCTTGAAGGAAAAGTTGCATGAATAATATATGGTCCTTCCCACAGTGTTTGAAACTTAGTGTGTTGTGGCATGTGTGTGGGGTTCCAATAAAGAACCTTATCTCCTGGTTGGTATTTAACTTTTCTAATTTTCAGGTCATGACATTGTTTATTAAAGGCCTTATGCAATTCATTAGATGACAAGGTGGCTAATCGGTTTTCATCTAGTAAGTTAAGGTACATCAACCGCTCTTTCTGTGCTAGATTAAGATAAAGGTTGAGGTCACATGTCATGGATAGTGTATGGAGCTCTGCTTGAATAGGAAGCGTTGGAAGTTTACCATACACTAACTCATAGGGAGAGTAGCCTATAGGGAGTTTCCATGTGGAGTGGTATGCCCAAAGAGCATTGTTTAGTTTGGTGCTCCAATCTCATCTATATTTGTTGATGGTTCATGTCAATATTTTTGTAATCTCCCTATTGGTGACCTTGGCTTGACCATTCGCTTGAGAATGATATGGTGTACTCAGTTTATGATCAAATCCTAAGCATTGCATCAATTTTTGAAAATTCGCACCTGTAAAGTATGTACCATTGTCAGAAATAAGTGCACAAGACATACCAAACCTGTTTATGATTTTCTATTGAACAAATCATGCAATGGTAGATGATGTACAGTCCACAATAGTAGCTACTTATGCCCACTTTGTGAAATAGTAAACAATAATAATAATGTAGGCTTTTCCATTGGACATTGGTCTAATAGGCCCCATAAAATCAATTCCCCATATGTTGAAGGGTTCTAAAGGTTGAATCCATTGTTGTGAACCCTCCATCGTAGCAGTCATTCCCCCATCATGTTGGCAGCACTCACAAGATTGGATGAAATGATGAGTGTCTTGGAACAATGTAGGCCAATAATATCCTACAAGCAAGATTTTAATGGCTATTCATCTTCCTACATAATGACCCCCACAAGGGCCCTCATGAGCATCTTGAAGAACTTGTAATTGATCTACATCGGGAACACACCATCAAACCAAGCCATTGGGACATACCTTATAAAGGTGCTTGTTGATTTCCATCAAATATTTGGCTCAATGTAGAAACTACTATTTCTTTTTAATGTCCAACTCTTTTGGTGTTTCTTGTGTAAGGAGATAGGTAAGAATGCTACTATAGCAATTTATTTCCATGGTTAATTGATTATTTACTACACCTGCAAAGAGGAATTCATTAGGAAAGGGATCAAAAAGCAGATATTCATCCTCTTTGTTGTTCTATCTTAACCAAGATAAATGATTAGCAACAACGTTCTCAGTACCTTTATGATCTATCATCATAAGATCTAACTCTTGTAAGATTACGAGCCATCGTATGATGTGAGGGCTCATCGTTGGTTTATTTAGCAGGAACCGAATTACACTATGGTTTGTGTGTACAAATACCTTATAGCCCAATACATAGTGCCTAAACTTATCTAGTGCAAACATCACAACCATTAACTCCTTTTCTGTTGTGGTGTAGTTAAGTTGTGTACTAGAAATACTTCGACTCACATAGTGAATGTAATAGGATCATTTCTGGTCATCTAACTATGTGAGTACAGCTCCTAAGGCAAAGTTGGACATGTTAGTCATTATGTGGAATGGTCTGGACTAGTTAGGAGCTTGTAGAATGAGTGTTTCTACAAGCTTCTACTTCAAGGTTTGGAAAGCTAGTTCACATTCTCTAGTCCATTCAAAAGGTACGTCCTTTTTCGTTAATTCAACCAATGGTTTTGCAACCTTTAAAAAGTTCTCTATGGATCTTCTATAATAGCTAGTGTGTTCAAGGAATGATTGGATGTCTTTTACCATTTCAGGTTGGCGTGTGATTCCTTTGATGACTTTGATCTTTTTGGGGTCTACCTCTATCCCTGTTTGTGAAATCTTATGCCCTAATACTATGCCTTCTTGGAGCATTAAATGGATTTTTTGCTAGTTGAGCCTTAAGTTGGTTCTAACACATCATTTCAATACTTTCTCTAGTCGGTCCAATGCTTGTTCAAAGTTGATGAGTGGCGAGGTACCCCTACACTCAACCATACGAAACGAGCGTAGCACGCGTGATCTGGTCGAACTCCGCAGACTAAATGCCTAAACGCTACAAGGAACACTTAGGGTTAATAGTTCATTGTCTTCCCAGACTTACTTGTTGTTGTCACAGTGTATGGTTAAGTAAGTCCGAGGTATATGAATTTTTTGGTATTTTCAAGTTTATCTCCTATGCTATCAGGGAAAGGGTTGAGAAACTAACTAACTCTAACTAATGTCCTAAGTCTAAATTAACTAGCATCAGCATCCGTTCCCACTTACTGTACAC
>MNCI01008528.1:104478-188911 GCA_015680685.1 Gnetum montanum
CCTTGTTTCTAGCCTTGGATCTGCTTATGCAAATTGGACACTCTGGAGTACGTCTATTACTTGTTGTTGAATAGTTCAAGCATCGTACTCCACCTCCTGATGGTTTCTAGTTCTAAGGACCGGTACCAGCTCTCTGTTTCCTTGATGAGTGTCCTTGGGAACAACTTGAGGTTCTACCACTCATTATCTATGTTCTGCAAGGCACAGGCATCGTGGAATGCCTGTAAATGATGTTGAGGATCAGCATTGTATCCCCCTTCAAAACGTGGGATATTATTTATATCCAAACGCTTGATCCTACTATCCTTTAAATGCCTTGTGGGGATCCTAACTGCCTTTGTGATATCGAGCATGCTTCGGGTTGCGAGTAGGGGTTCGTCATGATCATCTCTTTCATGACGTCTTTGATGTCTTCGTGGTGGCTCCCTACTCTCCCTACGTCCTTACCCTTGTCCTAACTCCTCTTGACCTTCTTGTCGAGGCCTTTCATCCTTTTTACTTTTATCCTCCCCTTTATGCTCATGGTGGCTGCACCCAGATGTGGGAGGAGAGTGTGAATGGTGAGATGGAGGGGAAGAGGAAGGGGATCCATCACCATGGTGATGTTTCTTACCTTCTTTTCGGCTGCTTCGGCCTTGATCGTTGTAACGATCCAAGTGTCTGTCCTTAGTGTGAGTGGTTGTTCCTGCCATGAATAGTTGGTGCTCATGGGGATCAGAGCTTGTAGCATGTACAGTTGATCGAAGGCCCTGATGCCTTACCTCTTTACCAGAGTGAGGAGGAGGAACATCATTTTCTAAGAAATCCATTGTGAGGGGTTCCTCGTCTCCTATTTCACTAATGACATGGGGGACCTTGCCCTTCAACAATGAATGTCGGCTCTCCTGCCTTTCATCCTGAATACGTTGTGCATTTGTGGGATGATAATCCCTTATGTCATGGTCATCTAGAATGTATTCCACAAACAGTTCTTGCATGCCAATCTGTGCTAAGGCACGGAAAAGCATGCTAGGGGTTGCTCGATCTGGGGGTAACAAAATGTTACCTTGCATATCTCTCCACCACAGTTGTTCGTCTTGATGGAGAATAAAGGTAAAATCCAGCACATACTCATCGGGATGAGTATATGTCACTTTAGATTGTTTAGGATATGGCTAGTCTCGGTTATGCATATGATGCTGACTGTCTTCTGTATTGTCCTTAGGTGAGTTGATTTCGTGAGAAGAAGCCATCTCTATGGTGTGCTGCTTACTGTTATTTATGTTCTTAATTAACTGATTAACCTGAAGGTTCTTGATGCTCACAATGTTGTGAGTGATATCCCTTATGTTCAATTGGCATAAAAACAATTAGTCCCCGGCAACGGCACCAATGATGAGTGGTGAGGTACCCCTATAGTCAACCATACGAAATGAGCATAGCACGCGTGATCCAGTCGAACTCTGCAGACTAAATGCCTAAACGCCACAAGGAACACTTGGGGTTAATCGTTCGTTGTCTTCCCAGACTTACTTGTTGTTGTCACGGTGTATGGTTAAGTAAGTCTAAGGTATATGATTTTTTTTGGTATTTTCAAGTTTATCTCCTATGCTATGAGGGAAAGGGTTGAGAAGCTAACTAACTCTAACTAATGTCCTAAGTCTAAATTAACTAGCATCAGCATCCGTTCCCACTTACCGTACACACCTTGAACTGTGCAACTGTGGCTACCAAACGCTAATCATTACTTGGATCACCACACGTAACGCACGTGCTCAAAGTGATCGTACTGAGGCACCTAGTCAGCCTAAGTGTGATAAGCAGCCGATTCCTTGGCTAGCCGTACACACCTGTGGGTGCTCGTAGCCAAGTCGTACTTATCCCACGTTCTAACCTAATGTGGTGAGTAGTTGATTCCTTGACTAACCATACACATTGGACTACCACTAGGATTACCAAGTGCAGGTCCTGGAATATGCTACTGGGTTACCAAGCAGTCACAATGCTCGTAATCAAGTCGCACTCCCGCGTTGCGATGAGCAGCCGATTTCTTGACTAGCCATACACATCCGTAGATGCTCGTAATCAAGTCGTACTCGTGCGCACTAACAGCAAGTAATAAATAACAATAAATAAAACCATGTACTACAAGGTTTATCCAATCAAGTTCGTCTTTATTTCCGTACACAACTTGTGTTCAGGTTACAAAGTTGTTCGAATAAAGAGCCGTTCACTCTAGGACTCCTACTACAGGCACATGGGAAATTAATCTAACTCTGGAGTGTTCAAACTGCCAGAGCTTTGCTACTTCTAGCCAGGATTGGGAAATGAAGGGAGTGCCACCTCTTATTTATAGATATGGCGATGGACCGCGATATCACGTACGCGATATCGCAGGGGATGTGATACGCGATATCGCAGCTTATGCAATCTGCTTCTCATCAAAAGTCTACTCCGTAGGTGGAGAAATCATCCATGAGGACCTCTACACCATTCCCTATTTGTTGCTAAAAGATACTTATAACCAAATGTTGAAACGTTGTAGGAGAATTGCACCAGCCAAATGACATTTGTTTATATGCAATTCTCCCCCAAGGACTTGTGAACGTGGTCTTAGCTTGGTCTTCTGGTGCTATTTGGATTTGGTTGTATCCATTGTATCCATCCAGAAAACTATAGTAGTGATGCCCTGCAATGGTGTCTAAGACTTGGCTGACGAATAGCAATGGAAAGTGGTCTTTGAATGTTGCCATGTTCAGTAGCCTAAATTCTGTACACATCCTCTATTTACCTCCCTTTTTGGGCATAATGACTAAGGGACTAACTCATTCACTATCAGCAATGGGGTACATGAACCCAGCTTTTAGAAGTTCAATTTTTTCTTTAACCACTTATTTCAGCTTTGGATTCAATTGCCTCTGCGGTTGTCATTGAGGCTTCATAGAGGGGTCAGTGTAAATCCTATGTTGGCATATCCTAGGGTATATTCCAGTTAATTCAAGATATCACTAAGTAAAGGCTTTCGACCATTTGTTCACCATTTTCAGCAATCTCTCTTTTTGTTGAGGAGCTAGCTTAGCATTAATAATTACCAGCTTTTCATTTTTGAGAAATGTAAACTCCATACTGGTGGGAAATGGTTTTAACTGAAGGGGCTCTTACTTAAAGTTGTTAGGGATTTCCAACTTCCCTCAGTTGATATTTTCAATGTCAAGAGTTGGAAGTTGGTGATGAACTTGCTCTAATGTGTCTATGCTATCGATGTAAGTGCAAGTCAAACCCTCAGTTGGTTCCATGCATATAGTTGAATTGATCTCTTGGTTAGCTATCATCCATTGGGTGCCTTCCTATCTTGTGGCTACTGCATACATGCATATTTGTATGTTAGTTACTGGTGCATAATGGTTATATACAGGCAATGTTACACATTGTACGAACTAAGACTTCTACACGCAATTATACCATGTGTCACTGTATGCGATGCACAAAACTTTCTTCTTCTTGATCTTTCCGAATGTATTTTCCTTTGATATCTAAAGAAAGATCACGTATTTCTAGGTGTGCATTAATTGTGCTTAGCCATGCTCTTTCCATTATGATTGGGAAGTCCCCATTACAGTTGTTGACTTGAATCACTAGGAAGTTGGTTGGATATGAAGATCCACAAATAGTGGTGATGATGTCCTCCACTAGTCCTAATGGGACAGTGATAGACTAGTCAGCTAGCTCTAAATGTATGTTTCTCTTTTTTAGTGGAGGGAGGTTCCAGTCTTTATACATTTCTTAAGAGATTAAGTTGACACCAAAGCTTGAATCCAAAAGAGATTTGCAAGGTTAATTCCCAGTAATTTGTAAATATATAAGAGGACTACCAGGATCAAAGAATTTCCTAGGAAGATGGCTAGCCTTAATCCAATCAGTAATGGCATGCATCAACATGATTGTGTGCATTGCATGTGGCCTTTAGTTTGAAGGGAGTTTCGAAGTTTCAAATAATGGTGAGGCCTTTGGAGAGTTAGCCGCTTGTGACTACAAGGACTTGGTTGGACTATCAGTCCTAAAGAAAGGTCTCTTCTTTACATGGTTGTCTGAACCAAAATTAGGATGAGGATTAACAGCCCTTGTAGCATTACGTTATTGTGGCTGGGCAGGAAGCTCACCCTGCATGGCTAGAGCAGGTGGTAATGGAGTTAAGGGTGGAAGAGATGTAGCTGGATGAGAAGGATGGTATGTTTTTGAAGCATCACCCCTAGGAGAAGGAGTTCTATAATACTCATGGGCTTGGTAGTGAGGCTAAGGATTAACATAGCCAGTAGAGTCACATGGAGAGATCGGCTACTACACATAGTATCCATACGGGTCAAGTTGACAGTGAGGATATTGTTGACATGGTGGTGGCATTTTCCATGATTGTGGGTGCTACCACTATTGATACTACTCATTTGGTTATGTTGGAGTTCCACTTGGATAACATATCAAGGGTTGGTGGAATTGCCTTGGATTACCTTGGGGATAAGGTAACCTTCGGGGTGTTTTCCTTCTATTTAATTATGGGTTGAGTGCATACACCCCAAACTCCTACAGATGTGAGATTATAGGAAAAAATCTCTGAGGATGGTCATATTGGCATATCTCGCATCCACCATCATTGTCTATATTTGAATTCACAACCTCTTTGATGATGGAAACTTTGCCCTTACCTTTGTTACATGCATATTCAGCTTCTCTTTTTTCTCTCCTTTCTCAATCACTACCTTCCTTTCTAGACTCCTCTACTATTTTGAGAACTATTTAAAATCTATTATCTAGGGAGTCCCACATTTGGTCCACCTTTTTCGATATTTCTGATGCAAGTTTTTGAATGGGCAAGGTTTTCTTATTCACCATCTCTTCAAGTGGTGACTCTTCTTCATTCTCACAAAATCTAACTCCCTTCTATCGAAGGAAAGGATCTCTGTTATATTCTTTCGTACTCTCTCTTTTCCTTAATTCACCTTCCTCTTTAGCAACTTGCTCCATCAATCTTTGTATGTGATGGGCCCTATGCTCAGATAGCCTTCCTTGGGCATAAGTCCCAAGGGTTCTTTGTGTTTTGTGCCTAAGCCCATCTACGAGATGTCATAGTTGTTCCCTCTTCGAGTAACCATGGCCTGGGCAACAATGTAATAACACATAATATTAGCCCATGGTAGCATCCAAGGGTTCATGTCCTCCTTGTTTCCATCCTTGGATTTGCTTTCGCAGGTTGGACACTCGAGAGTATGTTTGATACTTATCATTGAACAGTTTTAACATGGTACTCCATTAGCGAATGGACTCTAGTTTTAAGGACTGGTACCAGATTTCTGCTTCCTTGATTAGTGTCTGTGAAAAAAACTTGAATTTTTGCCACTTACTTTCTATGTTTTACAAGGCACATGCATCATGAAATGCTAGCATTGTATCGCCCTTCAAATCATGGGATATTGTTCATTTCTAATCTTTTGATGTTGCTATATTTTTGGTGCCTTGTTGGGATTCTAACAGCCTCAATTATATCTAGCATACTTTGGGTAGCGAGTAGGGGTTCATCGTGATTGTATCGTCTATGGTGTCTATGATGCCTATGTTTTTCCCTACTCTCCCTCCTTCATGATAAGTTTCTCTAGAGTTCCCTCATCCCCTTTCTTGGCTGCTTTGTCTATGATTCCTATTTTGCTTACCATTATCCTTAGGGTCTTTTCCTTTGTGACTACATCCATATCCTAAAGGAGGGGGTGAAGGAGATGATGAAGGTGAAGAAGAAGGAGGACTGTCACCATGATGGTGCCTGCTTCTTTCTCTTCAGTGGTCATGGGCTCAATCATAGTCACAATTAGAATGTCCATCTTTGTCATTTGTTCATGTTTCTTTTTTAGATCCTTTATGTCCTTCAGTACCAGAATCTAGGTTATGGATAGTTGAGTGAAGATTCTGATACACCACCCCTTGATCAAAGTCAATGGGAGGAACATCATTGTGTGGGAGAGCTCTTGAGGTAGGTTCACCACCCTCATTTTCACCTATGAAATATGAAACATTTTGAGACAACTTCCCCTTCATGGACTCATAATGTCTCTCCTATTGTAGATCCCTTTGATGTTGTGCCTCTGTGGGTTGATACTCTCTCGAGTCATGATCATGCACAACGTACTCTACTTATAAGTGCTGCATACCAATTCGTGTGAGAGCATGAAGAAGCATGCCTGGGACTAAGCGATCGAGAGGTAACACTATCTTACCTTGTAAATCATGCCAACAGAATTGTTCATCCTAGTGGAGAATAAAGGTAAAGTTTGGTATATACTCATCAGGATGAATGTATATGACACGAAACTGTTGGGGGACTGGCAAATTATCATGTGTACTATGCCTTTGATTTTTCCCTATATCAGACCTAGGTGGTGAAACATTCTTGTAAGAAGAAGGAGACATAATTGTCTATTCAGTGTGCAATTCTTTTCATTTCAATAATTGTAAGATAACCAACCCTAAGGGTTCATTCTAATGATGGAAAGATTTCCTATGTTCTAGCTAGTGCATAAACAATAAAGTCCCCGACAATGGTGCCAATGATGAGCGACGACGTATCCCTATGCTCAACCATATGAATACGAGCGTACATGCATGATCCGGTCGAATTCCAAGGAGTAAGTGCTTATGTGCCATCATAGGACCCGAATGGGTTAGTCAATCGTTGTCTTCCCAAGCTTACTTGTATAGCGCAATTGTATGATTAAGTAAAATTGAGGTATATGGTTTTTATATATTTTTTGATGTTTTATGTCTTTGCGCTACAAAGGAAGAAGTGAACTAATTAAGTAACTAATTTAATTTAACTAATCGACTATGCTCTAACTAGTCCTAACACCAGCATCTGTTCCCACTTTCCATACACATCTTGAACCAGTGCAACACTACTAGGATTACCAAACACTAATTATTACTAGGTTACCAAGTGTTCCAAGCATGCTCGAAGTCGTTGTATTGAGTGTGCTTACTTGGAAGAGTTAATAAGGTGAGAGATAGAACATTAATTAACTAAGGAAAGCATTAAATAACTGTAAATAACATTAAATAAGCTATTCTAAATGCTATAAGTTTTATCACAAAGTTCATCTTTATTTTTAGCCACAAGGTGTGCTCAAGTACACAATGCTCAAATAAAGATCCATTCACTTTATGACTCCTACTACAGGCACTCAAAAATAATTCTAATTCTAAGGAAGGAAAACTACAAGAGTTTGGGTAAGGGACTAAGACTAACTATGCAAACCAAGCACACCCATCTCTTATTTATAGGCAATGAGGTAGGTCCCAACATCAGATGCTCAATATCGCTTGGTGAGATCTGATATCGTGGACCCGATATTAAAGATGTGATAACATAGCCTTGATATCGCAGTTCATCGAATTGTAATCCTAAGAGACATCCTTACTTAGATTGAAGCTATTTCTTCATTTCTTCAAGTTTCACACTATGGTTAAGATAATTTAAAGTTTTGGGGTGAGAACATTAAAGTAGACTTGAAGGCTGGGAAAATCTATCAATTGCCTACATAGATAATTATTAANATGAAGGCTGGGAAAATCTATCAATTGCCTACATAGATAATTATTAAGATAGCACTTGATATAGCAATTCCCCTCATACATGTTGATGATGGCATTGGGTCAAACGTGATCACATGAGATGTTATTAAGCATTTCGACCTTCATGATGAGGTAACTTTTAATGAAACCTATACTAATTTAATTTCTTTTAATGATATTAGTGTTGAAGTTATGGGTTTCATTAGGTTACCATTTATGGTAGAAGATTCCATATAGTTTGAGGT
Source organism: Gnetum montanum (assembly GCA_015680685.1). Classification (NCBI taxonomy): domain Eukaryota; kingdom Viridiplantae; phylum Streptophyta; class Gnetopsida; order Gnetales; family Gnetaceae; genus Gnetum; species Gnetum montanum. The sequence goes on from MNCI01008528.1 coordinate 112,314, forward strand.
GTTCTTCATGGTTATATGTAAATACCTTGGGACAAATGCTATACTAGAATGTCCTTGGTTGGCACAACAGTATGTACTATCATTCCCTATTTACCAAGAAATCTAATTTATGTTTCATAATTATGAGGTAGTCGTTTCTATTGATACGCAAGTTCCAAGCATCGTTGTCTTGGATGATGAAACTAAACCATTTTTTCCTAACCATAAGCCTCAAAATATTTTTGTTAAGCCTATACCAAGTATACACCCCTTCATACTCTTTCACTACCAATTCTCAACCCAAACCCTTTATCCTGCAATCATAAAAGACTTGATTGATTTGGATATTGAGTCTAAAACTGGCATCAAGTTCACTAATCTAGGGATTAGTGAGCTTAATATTTCTTCCATAGTAAAAGAGCCCCAAATTTATTCTTCTTAACCTATAGCTTGTGAAATTATTGTTGGTTAAATTTTATTGGATGCATAAGCTTTCTCTCTTCTTATTTATAATTTTTAATTTTAAATGGTGAACATCTACTAACACCTATTAGGATAACATTTTCTAACTTTATCATATATTACTACTTTACTTTTCTTTCACATCACATGTGAACTTATGATATTGTATTTTCAAGTTACATGTTCTAGTAACTATTGTTTAGTAATGACATTAAGTAGAAATACATAATAAAGATATAGCTTGGAATTTTTCAATACTTATTGCTCTTGTAATTTTAGGTTATTATGATGCACTATAATAGTAAATATCTAAGATGATGCAAAATAGGTATTATTTTTTATATGTACTTTATATATTATGTCGAAACAATAAGTAATGTCACAACCAAAATCAACACTTTGTGTTAATAATATACACTTACAATCGAGTCAAAATTGACATCATGTATCATTTACATACAAGATTCACATTTGACATCATACATGTTCAACAACTTACATTGTTTACACTTAGGATTGATACTGTCATGACCAAAGAAGACTAATGTCATTTACACTAAGCAAAATTCTTTACAATTGCACTTCAAAACTTTACAATTGGCATCACACATCAATTTTTTACCTACAACTATTTGCCTTTACTCTTCTTCATCATTAATGTCGATTTGCATAGCCACTGGATCTATTACTACTGTAGTTGGATTGTGGCTAATTTCTTTTGGATTTACTAGACTTAATTATAAAATATGTTATTATAGCTCTTTTACAACATCATTAACTTATGTGTTTAAAATAGATTCTTACCTTCGGTATCCCTGTACATCTCAATAATCCTTTCTTCTATCTTCTTGAAGCTTAAATTGGATGTATGCAAGCTTTCAAAAGATGAGCTTGTAATCTTTGCCAAAATGTTTGTCCATTCTTCTTCTTAAATCTTTACCTTGTCTAGGTTTATGTTGTTATCTTCTCCTTTTTCTTTTGTAGGTTCTCCTTGAGAAGCTCCTCTTCATTCAAGTGATGTGGCTACAATTACATTATTTACAAAATCTTGAAATAGTTCATGCAAATTTATTCGTTGGATGAACAAATTCCTCACCTCTCAAGATATAAATAGATCTTTAATTTCTTTCAACCTATGGTACTCTTTCTTGTATCTCCTTTTATTAGTTTGGTTCATATGGTTCCAACTCTTTCAAGTGGTTGCTAAATTTTAGAGGCTTACCATGATACATGTAATGACTAGAGTTGATCATTTCTACTCCATGAGCTTTCCTAAAATTCCCAAGCTTTGTTCTTTTTCTTCTACTAGGCTCTTGCTAGAGGATTATGTCTAGCCTTTGTGCTTCCAGAAAGCTCTACCTCTCCCAACTTCAACTTTCCAAACAACATCTTTATTTCTTTATCATACTCTAACTCTTTCTTCCATGCTTGTTCCAACACATCCAAAAAAATAGAATTGGCATTGACTTGTTTAATTACCAATATTCCCTTGTCTTCTCCATGTTTGTGAGTAACACTTATTTTCTTTGCAACTATAATTTCCTTTGAGATCCCAATGTCTATTGTTGGATCCTTGAATGTGAGTTGATCCTTATTTAGATTTATTTCTATCTTTGTAATAAATGGTCACATCAATTTTTATTTTACATATTTTACAAACTTTGCATTAGCATTAGATACATTAAGCATAATACATACATTCTATAGAAGAGAGCAAATTTAGTTTTCACTTCATGTTCTCCACTAATCCTTCCATCATCATTTACTTGTCTTTGACATAATCCAGGCTTTCTTTTTCAACTTTGTAGCTGAAACATTTCTATAATCCAATTCTACATGTCATTTTATTTCTTTCTAACATCATTTTAAAAACATAACTTACTATATGAAGTAGACAACTTTGAACTTCTTATCTTCTTTATTCATTGACAAATTTTCTCTTAATTAAAAACATGTTTTTTCTTGTTGTGGAGATGTTATCTACATTGGGGGTAGAATATCTCTTTATGCTACATCATTTCCTCTACCACCTATGTCATCCTTAGCTTCTTTGATATCATCTTGACATGTTCAATCAAAATCCAAGTCAAATGCATTAAAGAATAAGTGAAGTTCACATTCACACATCCAGTCACATTTCTTTGACACTAGGAAGTTAGCAAAACGTTTCAAGTCATCATGGCTCATAACTTTCCTCTAGCTCTCAATTATGGAAGGAAGGCTAGATTGAAGCTTTTTTACTTCTTGTTCTAGTGCTCTTTCCTTATGTGTGGCTTTTGTAAAAACATCATAGTAAGGCATTAAGCACAATTGACATTCATGTTATTTTTAACATTAAAACCTAAATTGACATTGAGCATCAATTTATATGTACAAAGATTAAATTACCTTCTTCATTATTAATGGATCACATTGATACCAAAAATAATTAGGACTTAGACTATAAGAGCAAATAAAGCTAACTTGAATAATAACTAAAACAAGGTTATGTTACTCATTTTCTCTTGTAATATTGTTGGAGATACTGGCACTAAAGGGGCTTTTGAAGGTATCCCTTTACTATAGGCTTGGAAAGAATTTTATCTTTTTTAAAGCCTTTTCCTTTTCAACTATGGTTAAGGTGTTATCCAAAATCTTTTTCTTTCCTATTTTTGCATCACTAATTTCCTTCTTAGGCTCCTCTATGCTTTTAGTCATAGAGGATCCACTTCCTTCTTTATACTTGATGTTGATGCTAGCAAAACTATGTTGTAATAACTCCATTAATTATCTATAAAATCCTATAAATAACTAATAGAGATGGTACAAAAACCCAAGCATTTGGATTTAACCTTGATTTACTAACTTAAAAGAAAATGATATATTAGATAAAAATTATTGTTTAGGAGCATAAATATAGTAGAGTAATGTATCACAACAAAATTTTATAATACTCACATATATAATTAAATAATATTTATTTTATAAAAAAGGGACAATTATGAACCCACAAAAAGAGAGATGTTCAAAAATTCTACTAGTTAGATTATTAAATAGTGTAAAATAATGGTCTTAATGACTCATGTTTCACCTCAATTAGACATCTAGAAATAAAGTTATACTTGTTTTAAGTTTACTAAATTAAATAATAAAATATTAATATATAATAAGTAATATTAAATTTTCCTGAACATATTACGCGTGTCTAGATGAAAAATGTTTCTTATAATCTCATGGGCCAAATGGCATAGATAAAAAATTTCATATCTATCATACCCTATTATTTATTCACAAAAATAGGTACATGGGTCAAATATCTAAAATGTGCATTAGATCTCTATTTTATATAAATACAAAATATACAAAAATTAGTTTTTTAGTTTAGAAGGTCCATGTTATATAGAATTGTTCCACCTTTCATCTTATGTTCCTCTTGTTATTATTTGTTGCATACACTAGGCTCTCTACATCAAAATGTAGGAGGACTCAAAATCCCTCATATAAGATAGGATATTATATTTCCTTCTTCATGGAGCATAAACTTTATAAGAGAAAGGTCTTAGGATATGAGCTAGACAAAGGTTTCAAAAATGTTTCAAGGTCCATAAATTCCATAAATTTTTCCAAAAATTTAAAAGAAATCCAAAAGTCCAAAAGAAGTACAAAAATCCAAAAGATTGTATATTTTATCAAGGCATCTCAAAAGGCTAGATCTTGGTTACCCTCACTACCAAAGGGACTTACCAACAACTCTTTGAAGAACTTCACTACTATCATCAAACTATCCTTTAAATTATTTTAATGTATAAAAATGTCACAAACTTGCCCCAAAAAATCTAAAGAAAGTATCTTTTCACTAGGCATTTCTGAAGGCTAGGTCTTAGTTACCCTCATTGCTAAAGGAACTCACCAACAAGTTTTGAAATAACCTCACTACTATCATTAGATTATCCTTTCAATTATTTAATGTTCAAAATAACCAAAAATCCATGATAGCCAAAATTTTAGAAAATTCTCAAAAAATTATGTTCATACCAAAAGCGGATCCAAAATAATCATAAAATACTCAAGAATCAAGTTGGACAAAGTTTTTGTAAGAAAATAATTGTGCAAAAAATTGGATCGCACAAGTATATTTAAAGTACAGAATGTAGAAGCAAATGGCATAAGAAATTCACATGCATAAAGAATTGGAAATGCACAATGCGTGAGCAAATGGAGCTGAATTCCAACCATTGATGCCTTAGATTAAACTTGGTGTTTAGATTCTTCGTTCACACTAATGCTCTACAATGATGGTATATGTAACCTTTAAGCATCTGTGAAAGGGACCATAACTACAATCCTATTGTGATTCATGGTCCTTTATTATCCCATCAAGAATGAATTTATAGGCCATGGAATTAGTTACCATGAGAAAAATTTGAAAAATAAGAGACCCAAAACCCCATCCAACTGTGGATGCCACCCTAATGCAAATACAAAAACATGTTATCCATTATTGGATATGGAGGCTAAATTATAGGATATGGAGGCCACGTTATGGGATATGGAGACCACATTAACACCAATGCGGAAATGAGGAAGCGTGTTATCAACAACACATAAATGCATTTACATGGATTACAATCTCCCACTTGGTCTCCATATTTAATCAAATCCATATTTCAAGAAATAAGTGCATGGATCATGACAATAGTTCCTCTCAATGTGAGTATTATCTTCCATGTATTACAATGTATTATCTCTGAAAACTTAATTCCTTATATGGTAACTTAACTTTATTAATAAACCCAATGTTCATTCTAGGTCCTTCCATATGTGTATTTTCTCTAATAACTGTATCTGAAAACCATATGAGAAAATAGCACAACTAAATAAGAGTTTCATGAAGACTATAAAATTTTATGTACAACAAGTTACATTATGGAACCAAGTCCCATTTAAACAACATGGTCCTTAAAGTGTCATTTCTTTTGTCAAAGGGTCAACTATCATTAATTTAGTACTTATATGTACAATGACCACTTTGTTTTCCTTAATGCGTTCCCTTATGGAGAAGTACTTTATGTTGATGTGTTTACTTCAACTACCACTCTTATTATTCTTAGCCATAAAGATAGCAGCTAAATTGTCAGAAAGCATTCTTAATGGCCTAGATATAGAATCCACAATTCTAAGCCCTGTTATGAAACTCTTTAACCATACACCATGTGAAGTATCCTCAAAACAAGAAACGAACTTTGCCTCCATTGTGCAAGTAGCAATTAAAGTTTGCTTTCCACTCCTCCATGATATAGCCCCTCCAGTTAGCATAAAAACATAACTAGATGTGGACTTCTATGAATCAACATAGCTGGCAAAGTCTAAATTGGAGTAGCTAGTCACCTCCAAGGAGTTAGTTTATTTTTATATAAGCATGTAGTCTTTTGTACCTTGAAGGTACCTCATCACTTTCTTTGTAGTCCTCCAGTGATCAATACCTGGATTACTCTGATATCTACCCAACATTCCCATAGCAAATGAAGTGTCAAGTCTTGTGTAGACCTGAGCATACATAAGGCTTCCAATAGTTGAAGCATATGGAATATTGCTTATCTAACTCTTTTCTAAACCATTCCTAGGGCACTAGTTCAAATTGAACCTATCACCTTTCATAATGGGTGCTATACTTGGTGAACAATTTTTTAGTTGAAACCTCTCTAAAACATTATTGATATAGGCTTCCTATGACACTCCCAGAATACATCTAGATCTATCCCTATGGATCTGAATGCCAATGACATAAGATGCCTCACCCAGATCCTTCATGTCGAAATTCTTTGAGAGAAAATGTCTCACCTCGTATAGAAATCCACTATTATTGGTTTCAAGAAGGATATCATCCACATATAGAACAAGGAAATAGATTTTTCTCCACTAAACTTCTGGTATATACATTGATCCACGATGTTTTCTTCAAAATCAAATGAAGTGATGATATCATGGAATTTTAAGTACCATTGACGGGAGGCTTGTTTTAATCCATATATGGATTTCTTGAGCTTGCATACCAGTTGCTCATCATCACTAGAGAAAAATCCTTTAGGTTATTTCATATAAACCTCTTCCTCTAGATCATCATTAAGGAATGTTATTTTCACATCCATTTAATGTAATTCAAGATCAAAATAGGCAACCAATGCCATGATTACATGAAGGGAGTCCTTCTTAGATATAGGAGAAAAGGTCTCCTTGTAATATATTCCCTCTTTTTGAGTGAACCCTTTAGCAACAAGTCTAGCCTTATATCTTTCAATGTTGCCTAATGAGTCTTTCTTAGTCTTAAAGACTCATTTGCATCCAATTTATTTTACACCATTAGTCAACTTGACAAGATCCCAAACTTCATTAGATGACATAGAGTTCTTCTCATCTTTCATGGCATCATACCACAAACTAGATTCCTTACAACTCATGGCTTGTCAAAACATTTTGAGATCATTTTTTGGCTCCTATTTTGTAGTCAAACTCTTGTAGATACACCATATAGTTACTAGAAATTTTTGATCACCTTACTCTAGTAGATCTTCTTAATGTTGGTTCATCATTCTCTTGAGGATCATGATGTTCAATAGTTTGTTCAATAGGTTCTGGTATCTATTATTCAGCTGGATCTACTACTTCTTGATTAGTAGTTTTTGGAACTTCAATGACTGGTTGTTGTTCATTACATATTATGGACAATAATCAATTGATCATTTGAAGTGGTGGGTTGAGCATCTATATGATCTATCTGAGGAACAATGTTTCAAGATCTACTACTTTCACTAATCAAGTCATTCTCAAGAAATTTAGCATTCCTTGATTCCAAAAACCTAGTAGTATGTGATGCGTAATAAAATATATATCCCTTAGACTATTCAGCATATCCAAAAAAATACCCACTTATGGTCCTTTGGGTCTAGCTTCTTTTTTTTGTGGATTATAGACTCTTACTTCATACTAGCATCCCCATATGCATATATGTTGCAAATTCAGTTTCTAGCCTTTGCATAATCCAAATGGTGTCTTTGAGATAGCCTTTGTTGGAACTTGGTTTAATATATACACTACTATCTTGAGAACTTTAGTCCACAAGGACTTAGAAAGCTTGAAGCTGTTAAGCATACTTTGCACCATGTCCAATAATGCTTGGTTTCTTCTTTCTACCACATCATTCTGGTCTAGAGAACTAGGCATAGTATACTGGGAAAGAATTCCATGCTCTTGTAGAAACTTAGCAAATGGACTAGGTGTTTGTCCATCATCAGTATATCTACCATAGTATTCACCACCTTTATCAGATCTCACTAACTTTATTTACTTACTGCATTGTTTCTCTACTTCAACCTTAAACACCTTAAAGGTATCTAAAGCTTCATTCTTGTTATTAAGTAGGTAGAGATACATTTATCATGAGTAATCACCAATAAAGGTAATAAAATACTTCTGACCATATGCGTCCATATCTAGACTACAAATATTTGTATGTATGATCTCCAATATGTCTAAACTCCTCTTGGCACCTTTCTTTGACATATTGATCTGCTTTCCCTTTATGCAGTCCACACAAGTGTCAAAGTTAGTAAAATCTAGAGTACTAAACACTCCATCATTTTCTAATCTCTTTATTCTCTCAAGAGAGATATGTCCTAATCTACGATGCCACAACATAGAGGATTTGTCATTCATAACACATCTCTTAATGCTACCATGAACATGCATAGAAGTATAAGAAGTTTCATTTTGTAAATTAATTTTGAAAAGACCATATGTTAATGTATCACTTCCAATAATTTTATATCTATAATATAAACTAAATATAGTGTTTGAAAAATTAAAGGAATATCCCAATGATACAAGCCTTGAAATAAAAGTCTAAAACAAATGTCTTTTCCAACTCTAAAACAAAACCACTGCTTAACTAATTTTCATGTTCTGATTGCCTTCATATGTGAGTGCATCTTATTGCTTGAATAGATGCATGACTCACTTCCCACTGGCTTCCTTAGGTTTTTCACCCTCTACAAGGAATTGGTAACATGGATTGTAGAACCAGAATCAATCCACCATGTGTCATGGCCAACATCAACCATATTAGATTCAAAACAAGCAAGTAAGAGTCAAGTACCTTTTCAAGCCATTTCTAATATTCACAACAATCCTTCTTTATGTGCCCTTTCATTTTGCAGAAAAAACATCTAGATTCCTTCTTAATATTATCTTGTGTAAAAAATTTGACCTTCCACTTGCCTTTGGATTGTTCTTTATTCCTTCCTTATGTAGCTAGATGCACACTCTCTATCACTTCCATAGTAAGTCTCCCCTCTTCTTGCATACACATGATCATTAGTTCATTGATTGACCACATTTGTCTTTATATGTGTTATAAGAAATCTTAAAGGATCTGTACTACAATGGGAGCATGTTTAAGATGTAGTGCACATAGAAAGATTTTGATATCTTAACCTCAAGTGTTTTGAGTTGAGCCACTATATCCCTCATTTGCATGGTGTGCTCATGCACATCACAAATTTCAATGAGCTTCATGGATGAGAACTTCATTATTAAGGTGCTGGGCAATGCCTTATCTAATGACTCAAATTGTTCATCAATGGCCTTTAACAGAGCACACATGTTGTCATACTATTCTAGTGAACCACGCATACTAGTTGAGATCTTGGTTTTTATGAACATGACACAAAGGTGATTAGATTGCTCCCATTTTTCAAAATTACCAATATCATCCAAATGGTTGATTGCTATAATGGCAGGTGGTTCTTCCTTATGGATAGCATAATCAATCTCCATCTAGCCTAAATGAAGAATAATTCTCTCCTTCCATAGCTTATAATTATCACCCTTTAATTTAGGAATGTCACATTTAAAATTAGAGTAGCTTATAGGTTGTACAACTACATAATTAAACATGCTTATGTCAATAAATTTGAGATTAAAATACCATAAGACATGTTTACCAATTTAAATCATGAAAATATGAATCAAATGACATAAAATTGCCTATGGGCTAAATTTTAATTCAAATAATTCATATATCCTTACGATAAAACTATTAAATTATATTCCTTTTATTAATCCCTGTGGGAAAATTAAGAAAAATAATTTAACATATCATTCTAATTAATCATATTCAATACAATAAAAATTATTGTGGGATAAAATTTATCATATTACTTATGATTAATCACAATTTTTAATGTTGTCTACCATATGTGATCCAAAAGCTCTTAGTACATAATTGTGCATAATTAAAGATGTTGTGGCTACTCTCTAATTATACAAAATTATATAGATCACTATATATGCAAAAAATGATGCATACATATATAAAAATGTGTGTAAAATTGATAAATTATCAAATTCAACATGGTATAAACATAATTCTATCAAAATATTGAACAACTTTATGCATATCCAATTGTTACCACTTTATCAAAAATATTGAAGGACTTGATGCATATAACTATAGGAAAAATACATGATGGATAAATGAATTTATCAAAACATATAACTTCATGCCTATGGAAAATGACACCTTTAAAATTTGGGTTATAGCTACTTTGCATTTCCATGACATGCGCACCAAAATCTTTCCTCAAGGATATTTAATGTACACATATCAAATTGGTGGGTGCGATCCCTTCGCCTAGATCCTACATAAAACTTCACTAACACTGTACTTGTCATGCTAAGGGAAATTTTTCCTAGGGAGGTTGGACTCATACCCAAGTTAACCCTTATTGACTAATTTTCACTAGATTTCCTATGCTACAATACAACTGACAATGTGATATTCCAAGAAATTACGATGCATACATAAATCACAAAAATCTAGCTATGTGCAGAAATATTAAAGAATGGTGTCTCTAGATTGCACCATTATCAAAAATTGCATTAAGACAGAGATCTAATGCTTCGATACCAAATGTAATAAAATAAATGGAACTAACCTCTAGCCATTAATGCCTTAGATTAAACTTGGTGTTCAGATTCTTCTTTCACATGGACGCTTTACAACGATGGTGTTTGCAACCTTTAAGTGTTTGTGAAAGGAACCAGAATTGCAATCTTGCTATGATTCATCGTCCTTTGTTCTCTCATCAAAAAAAAATTTATAGGCCACGGAATCCATTACCATGAAAAAAAATTAAAAAATAAGAGACCCAAAACCCCATCTAGATGTGGACACCACCCTAATGCCAATGCAGAAATGTGTTATCCATTATCGAATATGGAGGCTACATTATGGGATATGGAGGCCACATTATGGGATATGTAGGCCACATTATGGGATATGGAGACCACCTTAACACCAATGCAGAAATGAGGAAGCGTGTTATCAACAATGCATAAATCTAGCAACATCTTTACATAATAATCAAAATCATAGAAGAATAACAAAAGGTTAGATAGGAGAAACAATAAGTAGAAAATTCATAATAATATAAGACAACTTTATAAAAATAAATATAAAATAATCTCTCTTATAGAATCCACAACAAAATAGGACAAATATATAAAAAGAAAAGTAAAATCATCTTTCTTACAGGATCTAGAACAAAATAAAGTAGCTACATGAGAAGAAAATTAAAATAATCTTTCTTACTTNCAGGTTCAAATCAGCTTCAAAATGAAGAATAAAGGACAAAAATGTCTTTTAAAAAGCCTAATGGGACATGTTTTGGAAAACAATGGTGGAAATAGATGGGGGATGGGGGGTGTCGGACCCCAAAAAGAGAATTTTATTAATTAAATGAGATTAAGTACATGATCTACATCTGAACATATTAATGGATAAATAGGGAGAAGAACAATGACAAATGCGGATGATGAAAGAAAACATCTTGAAACTTAATCCTTCTTAGGGAGTGGGAGTACATTCCAAAGAGCAACCTAATGCTGGGAATCCAAAAGAACTGCGAGTTAATAAGACCAGGAGAACAACAAAGAGCTCAAAATGCTCAAAATTATGATAACACACTCCGATGTAGCAGATTGAGACTGGGAGGAGTGCACGAGTGGGTGTATCTGCTCCAAGGCTGCAAACAATAAAACAACTGATTAGTATCCAACTTTAACTTAGAAGTACGAGATAAAATTTGGAAATGCACAAGGTGAAGAATTCGAGATTTCTCCATAATATTTAAATGGTTAGATTTGGACGAATTAGTGTTTTGGAAAAGAGCAGTGCATCTACGCTTCCATATATAGCAAAGAACGAGGGGCCTAATAACTTTCCAAAGAAACTGAAGGTCAGTAGAGGGGGTGGCCAAAAAGCCGAAAAAAATATCCTCTTGGGAAAACATGCACAAAGGAAAAACTTTAGAAACCCACTCCCATGAAGACTGAGCGAAAGGGCAATGCTAGAAAACATGGACAAAATCTTCAGGACCTTCGTAGAGAGGGCAATTAGGGTTTGAAATCCCAAGGTATTCACGACGTTTGCCGATAGGTAGGCCTTGATGCAAGAGGCACCAAAGAAATTGTTTAATTTTTGGAAGAGTTGGAAGGCTCCAAACTCGTGAAAAGAGAGAGAGCCAATACTGTTTAGACTCTTCTTTGTGCCATGATCGATGACAAAAAAAAGTAAGAAGTAGAGGAAAAATTTGATGCAAATATGGTTAAGAGGATAAATTTATAACATATATATTATATAAACAACATATATATTGTTTTTTTAGAAGGCATTATGCATGCAAACTTGCTTTATCATGGCGTTGACTTGAAATTTGAATTTTTTCCTTTTAATTTTAAATCTAATAATTTTTTAAACATAAATAATTTTCGAAATTTCTATCTCCATTAATACCCTTAGTGTTGAACCTCTCATAACATGTATATGAGGACTCCAAATCAAATTTTGTTTAAACCTACAAGATCTTCACCAAGTGTTCTACCTAATTGTATATGTTGAAATCTTATATAGGAATTATTTATCATTTTTGCTCAATTCAAATGCCAAAAATTTTACAATATTTTAGCAAACTAGACAATGTGATATCTCGAATATTGTAACTACTACTCTAATGAACCAATGGTCAAAATCTACATTTTTGAATATTCTAAACATATTGGTAATGTTAGATTGTAGGTAGGACATTATCCTAAGGTACTTCCTTAACAAATTCAATTTATAAAATATTTAACTATAATTAAAAATAAACTCCAAATTCTTGTTTAATGATAAAATGTAGCAAGAGATATGAGTTAGGTAGGGTGAGTGTTCAAAATTGCTTCATGAACAAAGTATTATATAATCATATATGCATAATAAAATAAAAAGATGCATAATTAAATATTCATAATAAAAATTGAATATACATAACTAAATATGCATAAAGAATAAAATATGCATAGTCAAATACTTGTAAAGGAATGATAATTAATTAAAAAAACCTCCAATGGTAATTTGGTTTTAATATTTAATCATAAAATATTTAGAAGATCTATAACTAAGCTTCAATAGTAGTAAAATAAAGGATACAAACTTTAACAAAATACCCTATTAAACAAATTGCATTAACTTATGTAGTAAATTAATAACAATAACAACAATAAAAGTAATAATAATAAGCTAATTTATTGAAATGTATATGACAACATTAAGGAATTAATAACTAAATTTTTGTAAATTTCTTGGTTGTGACACATCATATACCCACTTTAGCTTTTTTTTTTCCATAAATTAGCTTTTTTTTTCCAACTTATTAGTGTCTTTCTAAATTTTCTATTTTCTATTAATAAATTGTATCATTTTCTTCCTAACACATGGAGAATCCCATTGGATCTAAATCAACACAGATCTAATTCAATCCCATCCTATTGCATTTTTCTAATTCTTAATCCATATAGTTTTATTGGATCTCCATTAGGTACATGCATCAGTGAGGGAAGAGGGTAACATAGCTTCTCATCAGTTATCCTTGATTCTTAATTTCATCTTATAGGATTGCTACCAGATTCTTCGAGGTTCCTTCCCTAGATATTTTACTTTTTTTTATTTTTAGTTTTTTCTTTTCTCAAACCTGATCTTGGTATTATGATGGATCTATTTTGTCATTCTTTTGTTTTAAGGGTATGATTCTCTTAATATATTTATTTTGCTTCATTTCAAATTTTTATATCTTTTAGCCATGTACACTCTATTCTTTTTGTAGTTATCATTCTATGTAACTAATGATTAATTGTTTGCTTGCATTGATGGGATCCTATCAATGTGATGGCATCGACACATGGTTTGCTGTGTTGACATGTATGCATTGATGTAGTGTCTTGTCTTGCCTATAAATATGCACTCACCAGCCACATTTATAGTATCTAATCATTAGTTTCTAGCTAAACTCTTGCATTTTTTTTCTTTCCATAGTTACAATATTTTCAAAGTGCTTGCAATAGGAGTGAGAAGTGTATAGATATTTATTTGAGCATTGATGTACTTGAGTACCTCGGTGTCAATGACAATAAAGATGAGCTTAATCTTGCAACACTTGGACTTAGCTTAATGTTTACTTAATGCATTTATTATTAACGTAGTTTACTTTAATGCATTTGATTAATTAATTAACTCTAGATAATTAATACACATAAGTACAAACATCTTGAACATACAATTAACACTTGGTAATCCTAGTAGTGCTTAATGGTTGGTAACTTAGTAGCATTGTAATGTGTTCAAGATGTGTATGACAGATGGGAATAGATCCTTATGTTAGGATTAGCTAAGCATTTTTTAGTTATTAAATTAATTGAACATTTAATTACTCTATTTTTATTAGTTAGGTGAATTAAACAAAAAACATAAAATGATAAAAATCATATGCCTTAGTTACAGTTAACCATACCTTTGCACTTCATAAGTAAAATTGAGAAGACAACAATCATGTTTGTTAGCCTCACTACCTAGATCTAGTGTACTTAGAAAGCTAAAGTCTATGAAATTTGACTGAATTTCTTAGTGAATGCTAGTAATTCATATGGTTGGGCATAGGGACTGCTCATTGCTCATCTTTGGCATCATTTTTAGGGACTTTAGTTAGCTATGTGCGCTACCTAGGAGTTAGTAAAATTATATAACAACATTGTATTGAACCCTAAAGTCATTATCATTTATAAAAATAATAATAACACTAAAGCACAATGTTTTTCTTTCAATCTAATATGGCTTCTTCTCAAATGGGTGTTTCTCCACTGCCTTACAAAGGTGGTTCCAATTAGCAAAGGTGTGAAGGGTCAAAACTACTTATGCTCGAATAATGCAAAGTGATCTATACTCATCTAGATGAGTATCTTTTAGACTTCATCTTCATCCTACACCAAGATGAATAACTTCAATGGAGGGACATGGAGGACAACATTGTGTTACTGCCTGATCAATCAGTTCTTATAATGTTGCTCCAAATTCTCATGAAATTAGGCATTTCTGGGCTCAATGTTGAGTACGTTGTGTAGGACCATGAGTATCGGGATTATCATTCCATAGAGGCATAAGGAAAAAAGGATCAAAAATAGGATATCCGATATGAGGTGTGAAAGGGAAAATGATTCATAAACACTTTATTCCTACTAGGCTAGAAGGAAGAAGAGGATCCCTTCTCTAGGAATTCTCAAAACACTAATTCTTCTCCTCTCTTCTTTGATGAAGGATACCTTAAGAAGAATTTATAGTCCACTATAAACAACCCTGGTTTGGGGAAGAATGGGTCACATGACCATGGGGGATCCAAAGGAGTGAGTCAAGATAGAAACTTGGATAAGCACCATGATAAAGATAAACATGGTGATCATGGTAGTGATCAAAGGAGAGGGAGCATCAAGAATTGTGCTGGTGCTAGCACTCCTCCCTCTTCACATTTGACATCTTCATCTTCTTCCTCCTCTAGATTTTATCAAAGTTGTAGAGGATGATACTATGATGGAGGTGACCAACGGGATAGAGATGATTGCAAAGTCTACCAAAATAGTGGAGACTAGCGGTGTGGGTAATCAAGGGAGGCCCACTAGCATGAACGAAGGGATAGTAAAGGGCATCATAGGCATCATGGCCATCACAGGGTCTATGAATATGATAATCCATTTCTTGTAACAAGAAACATGCTAATCATTGCAGAGGCTACAAGGATTCCAATGAGGCATGTGAAAAATAGTAAAATCAAATGGTTGGACATGAACAGTATCCCTAAGTTTGAAGGGGGATATAATTTTGATCCAAAAAATCATCTCCAAGTCTTTCATGATGCATGTTCCTTATAGAATGTTGAAAATGAATGGCAAAAGTTGAAGCTATTTCCTAGGATATTCATCAAGGAGGTTGAAAGCTGGTACTAGTCCTTAGAACTAGAATCAATCAAGTGAAGGAGTATGATGTTTGAACTCTTTAATGATTAGTATCAAATGTACTCCTAAGTGTTTAATCTAAGGAAGCATATCTAAGGGTGGAGATAAGGAACACATGAATCATTGAATGTAGCCATGGGTAGATATTAATCTCTATTGCATGGGTGCCTAGGTCATGGCTTTTCTCAAAGGAAGAAACGCCACCATATCATAGATGGCATTAGAATACAAATGAATACTCTTGGGATCTATGCCCAAGGGAGACTTTCAAAACTAAGAGCCTATTAGATCCAAAGGTTGATTGAGTAGGTGGCCAAAGAAGAAGTGAGTTGAAAGAAAAAGAAAAAGTATGAAAAAGTACAATCAAGACTCTTCCATCCACAAAAGGGAGGTTTTGTTTTTTGACAATGAGGATAAGACACCACTTGATGAAGTGGTGCAACATAAAACCTTGCCAATACAAAAATATATTTATGAAATATCAACTAATGTAGACAAAATGTGGAACTCTTTGGAAAAGAAGTTCCAAAATGATCTTAGAATTATTGAAGAGTCCAAAGGGCAAGGTAGTGGTTGTGATTGAAGAAGAATAAAGGAAGTTGAACATGTGCATCAAAGAGGTAAGAAAAAAAGCTACTGCAATTGAAGAGGTTGCGGAATTTAAGATAGATGATGATGGTGGATTTGACATCTACCACATGAGCATCCTAAGGGATGTTTCCTCATTGAGTCACACTTGTAGGAGTATGGGTTGTACGCACTGAATCCTAGATTAGTGAGAATGTAAGAACCCAAGAGGTTACCTTATCCTCAAGGCAACTATAGGTAGTTCCACCAACAACAAGCCTACTATCTAAGTGGAGCTTGACATCAACCTCATGAGTAGTAGCAATAGTGGTAGCATCCATAGTCATCAAAGATTCCACAAACAAGGCAGCAACATCCTTACTGGTAGCCAGATCCATATGGGTACTATATTCACCAATTGATTTCTCCACATTATCACACATCTTTCCAACACCACTACTACCCTCCTAAGTATTATAGAGCTTAATCTTCAAGAGGAGAATCCCCATTTCCATTCTACTCTCCTTATCCTTTTGCACCTATACCTTCACCCTCTTCTCAATTTCCACCAGCTCCATCCATGTAGGATGAATCTCCTACCCAACCATAGCAAAGAAATGCCACAAGGGCTATTAACTTACACCTGGCTTCCTAGACAAGTGGTTCAAAGAATAAACCCCGGAAAAGGCCCTTCTTCTAAACCAACAGTCCTTATAAGCCCTCATAAACACTTGCAACTAGTGATCCTACTTCTTCCTCATCCTCTACAACCTCATTTGATATTCCTTCAAATCAAACATCTCCCAAAGTGCATACTATCATGTTGACCCATCAGTCACTGATTAGATAAAGGCTGGTCACCTTCCTAGGAAAATATATAATCCTAGGAGTCCCCTAATTTACTTGAAAATCATTAAGAATGAGCTTTGTAAGGCTCTTTTGGACTCAATTTTTGGTGTAAATTTAATCTTTCATGAAAGGTACAAAGCTTGGAAGTTGACCCCTCTCAAGAAAAGCAACAACCATCTTGAGTTGGTAGATCAATCCATCATCATTTCCTTGGGATTGGTGGAGTACATTATGATCACCATTTGTGGGTCATCTTGTCCTGATAACATCCTAGTGATTCATGTACATAACTAAAAAAAGGGACTTTTCACTCATTATGGGAAGGGCTTGGCTAAGCATAATAGATGCATGGCTGGGAATTAGAGACTTAAGGAAAATGATTTTGGAAAGATCAAGAAGAAGTGTATTCCATGCATCGCATACAGTGACAAAGGCTACAACTATGTAAAGAAATTATGGACCTTAAAAAGTACATCAATCACAACATGCAAGAAGTATGTCAATGTGATAGAAATCCAAAGGTTCATATATGCAACAACCACAAAAGAGGAGGGTACCTAGTGGTTGATAGTTGAACTTGATAGTAGCTCAACTCAATGCATGGATTAGATTGAGAGCCTTATAAGTGCCTACATTGAAGGCATGGATGAAATGGAGTAAATGCATCACCAACTCTTTGATGAACTTGATGAAAATAATTGGGGAGAGTTGGAGATTCCTAAAATTTTTAAACAAGAGCCCCTTGAAAAATGGCAAGCCAATTATTACTAATGTCAACCTTGCTCTTGCATAGAAAAAGAAGCTATTGAAGGTGGTCAAAAAATGGCCAATAGCATTTGATTCATCATATCCTAAACTCGCTTGAATTGATCCTAAGATATGCCAACATAGCATCTACATGGATCCTTACATGAAACCAAAGAGGTAGCTGTAATGATGGTTGAACCTTAAATTGAAACATATCATGAAAGAGGAGATCATACAACTCCTCAAGGAAGGGTTCATTTATCCCATTGTAGATAGCGAGTGGGTTATCCCACTTGTGATAGTGCCTAATTAGTAGTGAGGTACCTTTATGTCCAACCACACAAATCACAAGTGTTCATGCATAATTTAGTTAAATACCATGGATGGGACTAGTTGTGACATCTAGATCACTATGCCTTGATCACAGTTTACTGTCTTTCCACTTGGACTAGTGGTAGCTTTGTTATGTATGGTATAGTCTAGAGTGAGACATATGAATTTTATTATGTTATATTTTATTGTTCTACAATTAACAATAGGTTGAAGCTTAATTTATAATTAATTCAACTAATCTAATTGCTACTTAATAATCAACTACCCTAACATAAGTATCCAATCCCACTTCCCTTGCACATCCTAAACACATATAACATTGCCGGGTTACCAAATGTTAAGCATTGTTGGGATTACCAAGAGCCATACGCATGCTTGAAGTGATCATACGTATGTGCCTAATTAAGGAACATGGATGAAAATGTAAATATTAACTAAGTACATGAAAAGTAAATTACATGGAAAGTAAATCTAATCTAAGTCAAAGTGTTGTAATGACTAAGAATCAATCTCGATCTTATTACTATTCATGGAATATGTCTAGGTACATTGCCACTCAAATAAGACTCCATACAACTGACTCAAATCCACTCTATTATGGAATAAAACTAATGTTTAAAACATATTCCATGTAATAGATTATGGAATAAAACTAATGTTCAAAACTAATGTTCAAATAAGACTCCATACAACTGACTCAATCTTATTACTATTCATGTAATAGATTATGGAATAAAACTACAAGAGTTCAGCTATTCTATTAACAAAACTATGAAAAAATAATTTAAAACTATTGAAAACTAATGTTCAAAACATAAGTCCAAGTGCTATATTTATAGGCCAATGTATACATTACGACATTAGATATCTGACATCATGTCCTAGGCTTTGATGTCAAATACCTAATGTTGAGGCTCTGACATCATGTAACTGATGTTGGAGCATACAAAAACATGCTTCATCATACCCCCATGACTAAATGAAAACTTGTCCTTGAGTTAAACAAAATGAGAAACAAGTTCCTTACAAAATATTGGGAATGTATGGGATTATTGATTGATATGCAAACTACTAATTGACTCTAAGTGCCACATTACAAAATTTTATTCGAGTGGATGCATACAAAATGATAAAGTGACAAAAATATTGGACAAACATTGAAGATTACAAAATTTGCAAAGGTCTTTAAAAATCCATTGAAGATGATTCTTCTTGTTGTTGCTAGTAGTGGCAAACTTTTAACCTTGATTGTTATGTTGATGTTTTTTTGGTTATGTAGAACATTCTTGAAGGGTGGACTAAAATTTCTTCTCATTGCCCCATGGATCTAGCAAGCATGCAAATTTTGAGCTACTATCTTGTATGTGCTACAATTTTCCCATGGTCATATCCTCCATTGTTCCTCTCTTGGCTTTGTTTTCATGCCTGGAAAATGACATTCTCCCTTAGGTGTTTCTTTTAGCATCGCTTATAGTTACCAAATGATCAACATTAGCTGTAGTAAATTTTCCTTAATAATTAACCCTTTTCAGGTCCTTTAGTTTTCTTTTAAGCAGAAGGTGATTACAGAATACTATGCCTAAGGCTATGAGGTAATTAAAATCATTAAGTTGTTCACATTATTTTGATCAATTACTATTAGTTACCATGATGTTCAAAATAGGATGTTGAAAAATTTTAAAGCAGGCATTCATAGCCCCCATAACTAATAAGGATAACTCTGGAAGCACATAGATTTTTGAATAATTGAAATCAAAGGTCTAATTTAGAAGATGACCAAGAAATATTAATGGATATGGAAATAGAAAAGTAGGAAAAATTAATGAAATAGATGAGAAGTAGTCCCAAAATCATGCATAAATTAAGAGAAATCATCATTAATGTTTTGGAAGATGTGAAGGTTAGTTCAAAGCCATGATCAACAAAAGTTATGCAAGTGGGTCCTCCCCAAAGCAGGCTCCTAGCATAATGCCCTTGCATAACCACTTCTATAGATGCCCATGGGCACCCTAGAAGTTAAATGTAGATCATGCCTTTATTCCAAACAACATACAATTTCCATGGTTAGGATGTTGCACTATACTACACAAAACCAAAAGGATCATAATCACATGTAGTAGTGAGGTGAATAATGGAATGAGAAGGGATTGTAGAGATCAAGATGTAAGGTACTTGACCATGTTCATAATAGGTTTTTGTGACAAGTGTAAATAAAATGATTAACAAACTTGTCCATCCAAGTTCAGACCAAGTCCATACCATGAACAATGCTCTTGCATTGATGTGTTCCATCCTACCAACCACCATGAGTCCAAAAACACCTCAAACAACAATCATCACTTCAAAAAGAGAAGAAAAGAAAAGAAGGAATGAAGGGCCTTAGTTGGAGGGGTGCCTTCAAGCATGGGTAACATGTCTTTCCAGCCCCATAACTAGTGCTTGTAGCCCATTATTATGTCCAAGGGATGTTCTTTGAATTCCCATCATTGTTTATTACTATTTTTCATCTTTTCCTTGTTCTTTTTTTTTTGTTTTGGATGGGAACAACACCATGCAAAGATAGAGCTTCCTTTTTATTGGTTGATGGGAGAGTCATGATACATTCCAAGAGGAGTCATAAACCACATGAAGGAAATTAAGAAGAAAACCCAACAAGTCCCCTTGAGGTCACCCCTTTTGCCATTCCCACTTAGTCATTTCCTCTTTCTTCAAGATACAATGATCATTGATTAATTTTAGTTTCATAAAAGAAGAAAAAAATTGTTTTCATGAAAAAGACCTTTTATTCAAAGAACTAGATGGATGGATGAGGTGGTCTCACTGCTTTACACAATTACTTATCCAATCAACTTAATAGCATAGAACAAAAAATGCAATACATAGCGTTGACTTTTGCATCATGACTTGGTACTTTTAATAATAAAAACATAATGAGAATTACTCAAGAAAAGAGAAAAATATATTGAAAAGAAAAATATTAAGAAATGAAAAAGATATGAAGAATTAGAAAATTATAGAACTAATAAGAAAATTAGTTACTTTCATACATCTTTGAAATAGGTTTATATTCTCATTTTCAAGCCACTAGGTATCTTCGGGTTTAGTGGCTACTGCGTAGGATGGATTTTGCTCACACACTTGTTCCTAAACTTTATGGTGGGCTACTATAGGGGTTGTGTTAATATTTTGAACTTCTGGACACACCTGCACCCTTTATCATTATTGGTGATGCATGGATTCTTCTGTCTCTCAACAATGATAGGTTTATTGTTTATGTCTTGTGTTGCAGTGGTGATGGGTGTTGGCTTTTGCGTATGATTAGGAGACATCGTTTTTGTAAGGAAGGTTGTTGCATCAGATTGGCCTTATGCTAGTTCAGGTGATGTAGTAGGTCCACGAGTGTTTTTCTTTGGCTTACATCCTTTCCTCCAGAAGGGACATTTCCAAGACTTTGATTGAGATCTACTAGAATTATCATTTGCATGTATGTTTGTAGCACAAGTGGGATTCTCTTGTTGATTTTGGAATGCTAAACCTTCTTGTGTTTTTGGAGGTGACATATGATGGAGGTGAGTATGAGAATATTAAGGATATGAGACAAGGTGAGAGGTGTGAGGTGTAGATCTTGTATAAGATGTTGTAGGATAATGATATTCGGGAGAGTGGTAGTAGTGATTTGAAGTAGAGGAAGTAAAACTAGTTGGTGAAATAGGATTTTGAACATAATATTAGTGTGGGTTTGGTTGGTAGGAAGGATAAGGTTGGTTTGGTGGTGGCCTCCCCCAATACTATGGTTGTTGCCATTGTAGTTGATGCCAGTGTTGAGGCTAGTAATAAGTCCCCCAAGGATAGTATGGTTGGTTCTAGCATTGTCTAAAGTTACTATGTGGAAGAGGAAATCTCCTAGGCATGTACTTATGTACAAACTTTAGATTTAATGCCCCTACCCAACTCTTATGTAGATGCAACAAGATTGGGCAATGGACCTTTGGATGGTCATATATGCAAATGTCACATCCATTATCTTCTTCTATGGTTGAGATTATAGCCTCACTTTCTTCAACCATTTTTCCTATTTGTCGATAATTGTTCCTAGCTATTTCTTGGTTCTTTTTCCTCCTTTTTTTGTGATCACTTGATTTGCTTTGTATCACCCTCCCCTCTATGGTTTCTACACAAGTTTTAACTTTCCCATTCATCCCTTCCAACATCTTTCCTAGCTTTTCTTCAAGCTCATTGATGAAATTTTGCATTGACAAGGTTGGTTGTAAAATCATCTCATCCAGAGCTGCTTCTTTTTCCTTATCATACATATGAACCATTTTCTTTTAAAGAGTTGGGTCCCAATTGTTTTCCTCTTCATTCTCCCATTTTCATAGCTCTTCTTCTTCTTTTTCCACATGCTCAATCAACTCTCAGATCTAATGGATTCGTAGCTCATATAATTGGCCTAGAGTATACATGCCAAGGGTCTCCCTTGTTTCATTACGAAGACCATCTATGATGTGGAAAATTTTCCTTTCCTTAGAGAAACCATGGCCTAGGCATCTATGTAGTAGCAAATAGTATCTATCCAAGGCTATGTCCAAGGGTTCATGATTTTCATGCTTCCACTCTTGGATTTGTTTGCTCAGGTTGGACACCCTCACATAGGTTTGGTTTTTTCATTGAAAAGTTCCAGCATTGTGGACCACTAGTGAATGGAACTTGGTTTCAATGATCTATACCAACTTTTAGTTTCATCAATTAGTTCCCTAGGAAAGAGCTTAAGCTTTTGCCATCCATTCTCAATTTTGTAAAAGGCACAAGAATCATGAAATTCTTGTATATGATGTTGTGGATCCAAGTTGTAGCCTCCCATAAATTTAGGGATATTATGTATATCAAGCCTGGGTAAGCAATTGTCCCTGTAATGCTTTTGAGGTATCTTAACTACCTCTATGATCTCCATCAGGCTCTTAGTGGCCAACAAGGGTTCATCATTATCAAACATGTTGTGATGATCTTGTTTATGCTCATTGTGATGTGTTCAATTTTTCCCTTGGGTCTGATTTCTATCTCTATACCTACGTTTATCTTTATTGAAGCTAGAAATTGAAGAGGAAGAGGAAGATGAGGAACTGGGAGAATCATCATGGCTTCTATAGTTCTCCCCATGGTCCCTTGATTTATCTTGTCTATGTTTAGAGGCGGTCCTAGGCCTTGAGGCCCTCTTTGATCTAGGACTTACTCCATCTCCTCTAGGATTATCTACACTAGTTGAATATAGTCTTTGAGTGTAGTAGGAATCTAAATGAGCATATGAAACACTTGTTTGAGGTTTTTCACTCCAATTTTCTTCAACATAGATCCTATCATTTCTCCCATGAGTGCTTTTATCATGTCATGCAATCTTGGTCCTATGTGAAGAAGACATGGTTATGTCTAATAATGTGTGTGACTTAAAATATTAATGTTTTCTAAGAGATAGATCATTAATACCTTTACAGTGATCATGTATAATATAACTAATCTAGATAACTAGCACCATCCTTTGCAATAGCACTAATGATGAGCGGTGAAGTACCCCTACAGCCAACCATACAAATCATAAGTGTTCATTCACAATCTGGTCAAATTATATGGATGGGATTAGTTGTGGCATCTAGATTGCTATGCTTTGATTATAGTTTGCTATCTTCCCACTTAGACTAGTGGTAGCTTTGTCATGTATGGTTTAGTCTAGAGTGAGGCATATGATTTTTATTATTTTATATTTTATTATTCTACAATTAAGAATAGGTTAAAACTCAATTTATAATCAATTCAACTAATCTAATTGCTAATTAATAATCAACTACCCTAACATAAGTATCTAATCCCACTTTCTGTGCACATCCTGAACACATATAACATTGCTAGGTTACCAAAAATTAAGAGTTGCTAGGATTACCAAGAGTCATATGCATGCTTGAAGCAATCGTACTTATGTGCCTAATTAATTAACATACATGAAAATGTAAATATTAACTAAGTACATGAAAAGTAAATTGCATGTAAAGTAAATCTAATCTAAGTCAAAGTGCTACAATGAATAAGAATCAATCTTGATTTTATTGCCATTCATGAAATATATCTAGGTACATTGCCACTCAAATAAGACTTCATACAACTGACTTAGATCCACTCTGGGCACTCAATAACTATTCTAGGAACTATGGATTGATACATCACGTAAGATCACCATGTGGCCTGGTGAGGACCAATGGTGAATGAAGATGCTTATATGTAATGATGTTGTGAATCCTACAATAATCCTACAAAAACAACCAAAAAAATGTCAAGCTGCAGTTCTATTAATGAGAGCAATATGCACAATTAAAGAAAATAATGTAATAAAATTTTTCCTAAGTGTGCAAATGTGGTTCCAAATGCAAAGGATACATAGGCCAATTTTGGGCATCAATAGGTTGTGAAATGCCAATTTAAGGTCTTATCAGACTATGGGATGTCAGTTTAATGTCATAGCGGATGGTTATGCACCAGTTTAATGTCATAGCAGATGGTTATGCACCAGTCTAATGTCATAGCAGATGGTTAAATGTGTCAGTTTACCATTGTAGTAGATGATTGAACATGCAAAATCCATTATTGGAACAAGGTTTCATGTGTCAGGAAAGAAAAATTGGCTGGGGTGCTCATTGGGTGACTAGGAAAATTAAAAATTTTTCTAAGTTAAAAGATTGCTAGAAAAAATCAAAAAAAATTTTAACTCTAGTGAATACACTCACTCCTAGCTACACTTGGCACTGTTGAGTATAGCAATGGGTAGGTAAAAATTTAAGTGGTTCCCAGAGGTATATAATGCATTTTACCCTTAGTAAATCTATCATTGTCAAAAGGTAAAAACAAACTTTTAGAGTATAGCACTGTTGTAACAAGAGGATAGTTTGCCAATAATGTCACATGAACATGGACACCAGCATCCTAGCCTAGCCAACATGGAGGAGGAAGAACAAATCCTAGATTGTCTACTATGGGCACATATGGAGGAGAGGAGGACACCATTGACTACTAGGTATGCTGCTACGCTCACCCCTTTACATTGTTTTCAACATTTTGGACTCTCTACTTAGGAATTTTTGGGGTTTTATGGGTGGTTCCCTAGCTTGGCTAGGGCCACCATTGTTGTGGCTATTGTGATCATTATGGCTATGAGGAAGCACGTGTTGGGTATGGGTTTCAAATGATGGTTTTGGGATCATAGCTTGCCATGGTGCCCTACCATGGCAAGGGTTGTTGCTGCTGGGTACCATTATCACTGTGATGGTGGTGAGCTAGGGCATGTGTTATTGAGAGGTTTTATTCTCTTGGGCATGACATGGAGGAAACATGGGGGTTTTGATGAAAGCTACCAAGAGCTGCTGTCATGGGGTCATAGAGGTAGTAGAGGGCTTCTTACCCTTTTCAATTTTTTTTTTGCATTTTCGGGGCATGGGCGAAGGCAAGGCATTGTTGGGAGTGAAGACAACATGTTGTGGGTGGGATGTGAAGACAACATGTTATGCGCTATTGTTGTTGGCCATGCTAGATTTGCTAACTACTAGTTGCTTATGTTTGATGCCAAGTTTAAAGTTGATGATGAGGGGCTCCATGATGAACTAGGGGCTCTTGCCTTGACCCGCACCACCCTAGAGGTGTTCTTATTTAGTCTAAACCTTTGGGAGGTCATGATTGAGAAAGTGGAAGAGCACTTAGAGAGCTATCCTACCTAGTACTTGAAGGCATTCGAGTAGTGCAAGACTTATGGTTGGCTTGATGAGGGATGGACTAGTGGCAAACCCAACTTTAGGGAGCTAGTTGTGCCACCACCTCCATTGAGTACATTGTTTGCTCCATGTAAGTGTTTGTTACTTGGCTTAGCTTTTACTCCTTGCTCACGTGCACTTGTTAACTCACCCTTGCATAGTGCTGATGTTGTATTTGCCTATGTTATAGCTATAGTTACTTTAGGAGAAGTGACGATGATCACCACAGGCCATAGCGAGGCCACCCTCATAATGAAATACGGTGTTGTGGAGGGGCCATAGCATTGGTTGTGTCATAAGGCCTCAGATGTGTTGACCAATTAGCTAACAAATGCTAGGTTGATGGACCTCTTCTTGGCCCTTAGCCCAAGCACTACAATGGTTGAGATGATACCATTATTGACTCCTTCAGTAGTGATGCTTATCGCTTCATCACCCATGTGCACAAAGTGAGGGTAGTCCTAGACCTTAGTGATGCTTTCTTTGTCAACTTCTTTAGCCTTCCCTTTGAAGGCCCATTAGTCATTAACAAGGCTAGTAGAGAGGTGGACTACAAAGGAGAGATTAAGGAGTGGTTGGAAACCATTTGGCCTTGCAAAGGCATCATGGTTGGAGATGTGTATGTGCCTAAGGTTCAGGATCTCTATCCTCTTTTTCATGCTTATGCCTTTCTAAAGCTGCTCTCTGAAGGAAAAATCGTTAGGATAGAACAAGCATGGATGATGAGAGAGGTTCTAGATGAGGACACTAGATTTAACTGGGCCTCTTTCATTATTGCCAAATTGTAAGTGGAGATCACTAGACTTTGCTACAACTTGCAAGTGAGGTCTCATGTTCACTTCATGTTCTTCATAGCGTATTTGCAAAGGTTTGTGGAGCTCCAAATGATCCAAGAAATTGGGCATTCGGTTATGTAGGATTACAAGAAGTTATCCAAAGTTTTGGTTAGGCACTTGTTCATGACCACTGGCACATAAGACCCCCCTAGAGGGGATTGATGATTCGTACTCAGTTAGCTTTTGGGAAGGTCATGATCACACTATTTTCATGAGAGCACAGGCAAGTGCCCCTTGATGGTTATTAGGGATGTGAGCAAGGCCAACCAGTACATAGCAGTGATGGTGGGGCCTTCCAAGATGACTATTGAAAAGTAATAAAATAAAAGTATGAATGTAACAACAAATAAAACAAAAAAAAATGCATAAGCATAGAAAGACAAACAATGCAAAAGTGTGAACTAAGCAGAAAAAGTAAAACATGAATAAAATGCAAATAAGCAAAGCATGCAAAAGTGGGATAGGCAAGGACCTAGTGCCTATTGGACTAGGAACATACCTTAGTTGTGCAGTTGTTTCCTAACCTAGTATAGGTTAGGTGATGCATAGGATCTAGAGGGTATGATATGGTAGTTGTCCTAATCCTTGTTAGCTATGTCAAAGGGTAGTTCTATCCATAGAGAATCTTTCAAATAGTTAGGAATTTTTGTTGGCTCTTTGGATTGGTTTGCTTCACACTTTCTTCCTTCATCCTCTATGGTACATGTATCATTAGGGAACTTTATCTCTGACCCTTGTACAACATCAATGTTGCTGACAGTTAGAGGGGTTGCATTATCATCATGTATGATAACCTCTCCACCTTCATAGGGAAGGTGGATTTCTTAATTGATTAGCGAGGAGATAGCCCATAGTTTGGCTAAGCAAGGCCTACCTAGGATTAGATTGAAATCTAGCATCTCCTCAACAACTACAAAGTTAGCTATGGTAGGGAATTTCTTCCCCACCATGAAGGCTATTGTGATAGTCCCCTATACAACAACATCTGACCCATTGAAAGACTTCAAGCATGTTGTCTTCATTGGTTAAATCTGATCAGCAAGACCAAGTTTATCAACAACTGTGCATGGGATGACATTATTGCTGTCCCATTATCAACATGCACCCTATGAATCCTGCATTCTCCCATGTAGATAGTTATGAACATTGGCATGATAATGAGTTGATCCTTTTTAGGGTCTACCTTGATTGCTTCATTCCAAAATGATAGGGGCATTGAACTTGATTCCTGTGAGGGAGGAGGCAACATCATAGCATGAATGGACTGTTCGTTCACTAGAATGTCCTCCATGATGGGACTGGAGGTTAACATGTGTATTAACACTTCAAGATGGGTGAAGGAAGTCATTAGGAGGTTGTATAGGCTTAGATTTATATTTTTCTAATTTAGCTTGCTTGGCTTGTGCCAATGCATCAAGGAAGTCCTTTTTACTATCTACTACTTTGTTGTTAGTGGCCTTCATCTCCTCCATGTGACCCAAGAGACAGATCTCTCATGGAGGGGATTTGGGCTTGGTTTGCTTAGTTTGCTTTGAAGCCTCAGTGCTCCATTGTTGATTGCTTTTCTTTGGAGCTTATGTGCTATGTGGTTGAATGCTTGTTGCAGTAGCCTCTATAGTTGGTTGGGCCATTGGTATAGAAGACAAAGGGACAAGCTTAGGTGAGCCTAGTGCCTTTTACTCCTGTGTTTCTTGAGTATTCGATTGGCAAGGTGCTCATTAGGCCTCTTGGTTTTCCATCTTGGTTGTCTATTGGCATCATTTGTAGGATAGGATCTTGGGTGAGTAGGAGCTAATGCATTGCCCACCATTACACTCCCAATAGGTGGGGAATCCACACATTGTGGTTTCCTTATGACAAAGGGTGTTTGGGCTATTGCTGTCGTAACATGTTGGGGATCCTTGACCACAAAGGGTGTTATGGGTGCCTAAGATGATGCTCTAATCACAAAGGGCTCCTTGAATTGGTTGATGCTAAGGAGTCCCTAGTGTTACGAGAAGGCACATGAACCATGAATGGCTCTTATGTTAGTTCTACATTGTCATCAACACTAATAGCATTGATGATGTACCTTGCATTGCTTGTGTTTAGAGGATCCGTGTAAACCCCCATTGAATAGTTCTAGGGGTGCATTAGGTTAGTAGCATTAAGGACCAACTCATCCTTGTAAATCATACATTGGATGTCATCCTACAAAGCCATGAAAAAGTCTATGTTATGACCTTACACTTGGTGATATTGGCAAAATTGGTCCAATTGAAAGTCCTTACGGAAATGTAGTGTGGTAAAAGGGTTTTTGATGAGCTCATAATATCAATTATACCACTTGTAAGTGTCCTAAAACATTTGCTTACACTAAATGCATCTAACATTAAGTAGTTGGTCCAAGAGCTCCAACCACTTGATAGGCAACAGTGTATACTTTGAGCGATCCTTGCACTTGAAGTTAGGCCTTGTGGTAGCTGGTGATATGGCTATTAATGATGTGGGTTGGTTGGTCACTATAGTGCTAGAATTGGTCACCTCATTGTTGGCTAGTGCCTTAGATGGCTTGGCTGTTGGTTTGGCATTGGTTGGCTTAGCCTTGTTGGCCATCAATGTGATAGTTGTGGTTACTTATTTGCTTTTGTCTTTGTCTTTCGCCTTCTTTTTATGTAGGTCAAATCCTTGCTAGCCTCCACTGCATCTTCGATGCTCTTAGTTTCAACAAATTCTTGGCTTAGGGAGTGTGAGGCAAGGTAATATAGTTTTAACTTGATAAAGTCATTCATTATGCCTTTGAAAATGGCTAGCATTTTCACCTCTATGATAGGCTCACGAATCTCATTAAGGGAAGTGCTCCACTATGGAATGAATTTCTACACAAGCTCTGGATGACCGTACTTCACTTACATCAGTTGGTCTAGGGTCGCTTTAGGCTTCATGTTGTACTGGAAACATGTAACGAATTGCATGAGTAATTCCTCCAATGAAGAGATGGAGGCCCTAGGGAATGCAAGGTACTAGTCTAGTGCTTTGCTAGTTAGGGACATGGTGAAGATACAAATGATAGCATTTGGCCATGCCTGTAGCAAGAGGCACTCTAATTGGAAGGTGACTAGATGAGCGTTGGGATCCTCTTCACAGTTATACTTGGTGAACTATGGGAGTAGGACCCTTGTAGGTAGCGCTAGTGGTGGAATGATAAGACTAATTTGATCATCCTGGTAGAATTCCATCACCTACACTATTTCAGAGGAGGCAGCCTTGAGTCACTTGACCTCTTTAGTGAGGATTTGGATTAGTTGAAATGCTTGATCCAAGCTAGGTGTGGTGGTAGCAGGCTGTGTGGGTTGTGCTACCAACTGAGGTAGTTCTATGGCCCATGACCTATCTCTAGGTTATGTGACCATGTGTGATGCCTGTTGTGTGGGTTGTGCCATGGACATAGCACCTTGGCCCCACCACTAGTTGGCAATTTGAACTATTGACAAAGGTGCTGGTGTGATTGATGGGATGAATGACACTTGAGTCACATGTAGTGAGGGCAGAACATGTGTAGTGTGCATGTAAGGTTGCATGGGTGCAATAGTTTCTGCTATAGAAGGTTGGGTGACCTTAATAATCTAAACAGCTTAAACGGATTGAATAGGCTAGGAAGAGATGATGAAAGGCACATTGAAGGGTAGAACAACATTCTAATGCACCTATTGTGTCTAGTGGATTACCATTGTAGGTGTTGACCTGGGTGATGACATAGAATTGCAAGATAATGAAGGAGGAACAATAGAGATCACCTACTCGAATGAGGCATGAAATAAGTTATCATGCTCAGACTGAGCCTCAAACTCATCCAGCTTCTCATGGAATGGCTCCTCGTAGTCCATCACTGCCTCGCAGCCCATGCTATGGATGAAGTTCTTCAACATCCACTGGTAGTCTTCCATGAGTAGGATAAAGTCAAAGTTGAAAGGGAACCACTCCCTCTCGTTACAATGCATATGCTCATAACTACATTTGGCTTCCATTTCTTAGTGGTTTAAAGGTAAGACTACCTAGAAATTTTCACAAATGATGGCATATTGGTCATCATTGAGCACCATGACCTTGGGAGGTAGGTTGCATAGCCTAAGAGACTATCTCTATGCTAGGATAGGACCCCTAGGAACATCAACCAAGAACTCTTGTTGTATGGTCTAGAACACAACTATGCTAGAAGTGGAGGTCAAGGGTTGCTTGGGGTTCATGATGTAAATAGAAATGCAAAGTGTTGCTTATGTAAGAAGGGAGTAAAAAAGGCTAAGTACTGAAATGTAGCAAAAATGAGTAAGTATAGAAAATGCAAAAAAAATAACTAACTCTAAAATGTAGCAAAAATGACTAAGTGTAAATGTGTTGAAAAATGGCTAACTTTGGAACTATGATTAGTGCCAACTACACTTGCTACACTGAAGCTAGCTACACTACTAAAGATCCAAAATTTTGACTAAGTATGAACATTGGGTGTTGTTAAGTGGGGTTCCAAGGGAACTGATGATAGGGATTAGTTTACATAGAGTACAGAGAGCATGCAAGGCAACAACCAAGGAATTTGGTTGAAGAAGGAAATGGAAAAGACCCTCCTTCTTGTGCTAGAAAACTATAGCAACTAAAAAAATTGGAGGCTGGAACGGGACACATAGAGGTCTACAGTCATAAAGTCTTAACCCCACTCCCACGTGAGGGCCTACTAGAAAATAGAAGCAAGGTGCCCAACATGGTCTTGTTGATCAAACTATGACTTACAAGTGTTATGATGAAATGTGTTTTAAGGTGTTTATGTGATGTCTATAGTGCTCATGAAAGTGAGTGTAGTCAAAGTTTTAAGTGTGAAAACGGAGGTGCAAATGTGCAAATAAATGTGTGAATAGTAAAAAAATGTGAGTGAAATGCCAAGAATGTGTGAAAAATGTGAAACATGCATAGAATGCAAGCTAAAGGAAAGATGACACCACCTCAAATGCAAGAGAGCATAGTCAACTATAAAGAAAAGGAGAGGAGGTATGTGGTGTATAAATAAGAATATTAGGAAGCATAGTCATAGTTTCAAGATGTTTGGCTATGAAGATTAACATTCATCATGAAGTATAGGCCTATTGGGTTGGCTACCATGGTGTTCTACAGGCTATAGTGAAGTGTGGTATGCTAGGCATCATCCAATAGTGTCCAGTAGGATCCTGAAGTTTTCCAAGGTGCTAAGTGTGCTTGGGTGCAATGGTGCTTGAAAAGCAAGTTTGTTAGTTAAATGTTTGAAAATGCAAACCTTGCTTTTGATTTTCCAATTGAATGCAAGAATTGTGAATCCCTAAAATGTGAAATGCAAGGGTATTTATAGGGTTAGGGTTAGCATGAATCATGGATCAAGTGCCACATGGTAAAGGGGTAGTTAGGACTACACTGACCCCAACTACGCTTCCACTAAAACAAGTGGTATTCTATTGGTGTGCTCCAATGGACCCTATGAAACTACCATACTATGACTACACTACCAAGAATGCATGTAAGGGTGCCAAATAGATGTCAAGGTACCTGTAAATAGTGAAAAATAGTGTAGTTTTAGAGACTACACTTTGGGACTACAATGCCACTTTTCTAAGTGGTGTTAAGCATAGTTACATTTTGGGGGTAAATGAAGGATACAAAATGAGAAAAAACTTGCTAATCTTACTTATCGAAAGAATGTTGGAGCTGAGATACAAGCTAGTGCTAAGATCTAGAGGCTTCTGAAGGTAGTTTTGCATAGCTATACTAGCTACACTCTAGAGTGTAGCCCATGGGGTTAGGCAAATCTTGCAAAAAAGTGAAGCTCAGTGTTGGGTATGCTAACTACACTCTAGAGCATAGCCCTGGTAGGGAGAGCATAGTCCAAACACTTAGAAAAATCTTGCAAAATTATTGCCTACATGTAGGCTATGCTAGCTACACTCTAGAGCATAGCACCAAAAGTTAGAAAATCTACCAAACTATTTTTCCCATCCTATACATGCTCAACAACCTCTAGCTTAGCACTTAGGAAAATTTTCAAAATTGGTCATTCCAAGGCTAACTATGTTGGCTATGCTCTAGAGTGTAGCACAAGGGGGAGAGCATAGTCAGGACACTTGGAAAAATTTGCAATTACTATTGACACTTAGAAAACTTTTGAAAATTTGGACTATTAGTGCCAACTACACTAACTACACTCTAGAGCATAGTCCTAATAGTGGGAACGTAGTCTCAACACTTTGAAAAAATTTGTCAATTTTTGACAATTAGCCAAATTTACAATTGAGATTGGGGAGCTCCAAGTTTGGTGGTGTTTCAAGAATGTCTTCTTCTCATAGGAGTGATTCTCCATCCAAGATTAATAAATTCTATCTACCAAATCCTTAATAGTATCAAATTATATATATTCACCCTGATGAGTATGTATTGAACTTCACCTTCATCCTACACCAGGATGACCAGTTGCGGTGGCATGACATGGAGGGTAACATTATGTTGCTGCCTGATTGTGCTACTTCTGGAATGCTTTATCAAATGCTTGCATGATGTGGTCTTTAACATTGCCATGGAGAGTATATTGTGGAAGATGCTGATGCTAGGGATTATCATCCCACTAAAGCACAATGTTTTCAAAACTAGTAGTTAGAGAAGTGCTATGAATTTTTGAAGGGAAAAGGACTTAACGATTCTTCATTCCTATTGTACCAACAAGCTAGTGGGGATCCCTTCTCTGGGGGTTTTCCATTCAATGGAACTCCTTTCTTTAACTTTGGTGATGGAGGTCAAAATCAAAACTTGCACTCAACAATTCACAATCCTAGTTTTGGTAATAAAGGATCCAATGATAAAGAAGGATCTGAAAGGGCAAGTTAAGACAAGGATGTAGACAAGAAGCAAGATCATGATCATGGTCATGATCACCAAAGAGGTGGAAGTAGGCACTGTGATGGTTTTGGTTCTCCTTTCTCTTACCCTTTATCATTATCTTCTTCTTCTAGCTCTAACTATGACTATAAAAGGTAAGACTATGACATAGGTGATTGAAATGAATGAAACAACTGATGGGACCAAAATGACCTAAGGGATCATCAGGATAGACAAGATCAAGGGCAGAGATTTTTAAGAGAGGCACATCATCATGAATGAAGGGGTAGTAGAGGGAATTGTAGGCACCATGATCAAGGCCTTGATGAGCCTCTACTTGCTACCCAAAGTATGCTTAACATTGTAGAGGTAGTAAGAGTTCCAACAAAGCATGTGAAGGATAGTCAGATCAAATGGTTAGACATGAACAATATTTCTCAATTTAAAGGAGGATATAACTCTGATATACAAAATCATCTTCAAGATTTTCAAGATGCATGTGCATTGAAAAATATAAAGAACAAGTGGCAAAAACTAAAATTTTTTCCTAGGACACTTATCAAAGAAGTAGAGAACTAGTATTGGTCCTTAGAGCTAGAATCATTCAAATAATGCAGTACCATGTTAGAATTTTTCAATGATAAATATCAAATGTACTCTAGGGTGTCCAACTTAAGGAAGTAAATTCAAGGATGAAAACAATGAAGGAAAAAACCCTTGGATGTTGCCATTGGCTGGTACTACACCTTAATGCACACATGTCCAGGCCATGATTATTCTAAACTGGATTAACTTTGTCACATAGTAGATGGGGTTCGGTCAGTAACAAGGGGAATCCTTGGTGTTTATGCCCAAGGGTGACTATCAGAATTAAGTGCTTGTCAGATACAAAGATTAATAGAGTAGGTAGCTAAATATGAGGGTGAACTAAGAAAAAGAGAAAGTGTAGAAGAGTACAACCATGATCCTTCCATTCACAAGAGGGAGGTTCAATTCTGTGCAGTGAGGACAAGTCTGTATTTGATGAGGAGGTGAATAAGAAAACCTTGCCACTTCAAAAATTTCAATATGAACTTAAAACCAAGGTTGACTTGTTATGGGACTTAATGAATAACAGATTCCAAGCTATTCTCAATATTGCCGAGGAGTCCAAAGAACAAGGTAGTGATCATGAGCACCAAAGGTGCAAGGAAATTGAACATGCATATCACAAAGATAAGGGCAAGATTGTTGTAATAGAAGAGGTTGTAGATAGTGAATTAGATGATGATCGTGGGTGTAACATCTATCAATATGAACATCCTAAGGGATGTTGCCCCATTTTGTTACATCTACAAGAGTCTGGAATGTATGCCTTACATCCACAACTTACACAAAGAAAAACATCCAGAAGGTTACCTTATCCACAAGGTGATCTCAAGTAGTTCCACTAACAATAATTGTATTATCCAAGTGGAGCTCCACTATAACTGTATGAACATTATCAATAGTAATAGCAATGACAATCATGGGCATTGGTACCGCCAAGGCAAAAATACCCTTACCGATAACCTAATCCATATGGGTACCATGTTCAACAACCCATGTCTTCACGTGACTCCTCTAGTCACATCTCTAATTTTCATCCTTACTACCACTCTTTAGATTATTATCAAGCTCATTTGCCACATGAAAGAAGGAATACCACCTCTTATCCTTATCCTCCGCTTGTCCATGTACATACTTCTCCTCTAGTTGCAAAACTACTGCCTACTCCACCAATGCAAGGTGAATTGCTTGCCCAACCACAACAACGCAATGCTACGAGGGCTATTAACCTATAAGCAAATCAGCAATTGGATGGGTTGAATGACCAATCAAAGAAAAGACCTTTCTTTTGACCCCATAGTCTACCTAAGCCTTTACATACACTTGCAGTTCACAATCCTACTCTTGCCTCTTCCTCCATATCAAATTTCTTCGAGCCTCCTTTAGATAAAAATTTGCCAAAAATCCATACCGTAATGCTTATTCATACTATGTCTAATTAGATCTATGTAGGAAACCTTCCCATGAAGTTAGCCAATCCTAGAAGTCCTCTAATTTATTTGCAAATTATTGAGAACAAATTGTGGAAGGCTCTTTGCAATTTACGTTTTGGTGTTAATTTAATTTTTCATGAGATGTACATTACTTAGAACTTGCCTTCTCTCAAGAAGAGTAACATCTAATTGGAATTAGTAGGTCAGTCCATCACTGTTCCATTGGAACAAGTTGAAGACATCATGCCCATTGTCTATGGATGGTCTTATCTTGTTGATTTCCTAGTAATCAAAGTGGAGAACTACAAAGGAGGTTTCCCAATTATCATGGAAAGGGCATGGCTGAGTAGCATTGATGTAAGAATGGGCATCAAAGCTCTTTTCCTAGAAATATCTAAAGCAAATACATTTGGAAAGATCAAGAAGAAAAAAGTTCCATGCATCACATATAGTGATACCAGGTGTAATTATGTGCAGAAACTTTGGGTTGTTAAGTAAGCATATATCTTTTCATGCAAGTAGCATGCATTAGAAGTAGAAATTCAAAGGTCTCTGTACATAGTAGCCACAAAATAAGAGAGCACCCAATGGCTAACCGTTGATTCTAAAAGTAGCACACTTTGCATGAAATCAACTGAGAGCTTGACATGTGCATATGTCACAAGCATGGATGAACTAGAGTAAGTTCATCACCAACTCTCTGATGACACAAATGATGATACTCATTGGGGAGAGTTGAAAATTCCTAAAAAATTCAAACAAGACCCCTTTAAGCTAAAAATGTTACTTATTGGAATGGAACATGTATTTTTGAAGAATAGGAAGCCGGTTATAATCAATACAAAAATTTCTCCAGCACAAAAAAAGATGCTATTGAAAGTAGTTGAAAGATGGTTAGTAGCTTTTACTTGATCATATCTTGAACTCACATGGATTGATCCTAGGATATGCCAGGATCGCATCTACATCGACTTAGCCATAAAGCCAAAATGATAGCCAT
The DNA here is from genome assembly GCA_015680685.1 of Gnetum montanum. Taxonomy (NCBI): domain Eukaryota; kingdom Viridiplantae; phylum Streptophyta; class Gnetopsida; order Gnetales; family Gnetaceae; genus Gnetum; species Gnetum montanum. Next base: position 149,116 of record MNCI01008528.1, read on the forward strand.
AGAGGTGGTTGAATCCCAATTTAAAGCAAATCATCAAGGAGAAAATCGAGCAACTCCTCAAGACAAAGTTCATCTATCCCATTATGGATATCGGGTGGGTTAGCCCACTTGTGATTATGCTGAAGAAAGATTGCAAGTGGTAGGTCTACATTGATTTTTGGCTACTGAATATGGCAACATTCAAGGATAATTTTCCATTGCCATTTGGTAACTAGGTGCTTGACACAATATCTGGGCATTGCTACTACAATTTTCTAGATGGTTATAGTGGGTATAACCAAATCCAAATTGCATCTAAGGACCAAGAAAAAACAACATTCATGAGTCCCTAGGGTACTTTTGCATATCACAAGATGCCATTTGATCATGCAATGCTTCTACCACATTCCAATGCCTAGTCTTGAGCATTTTTCAATAGTAGATCAATAGTAATATGGAAGTCTTCATGGATGACTTCTTCACTTATTGAGCTACATTTGAGCAATCCCTGGACTTCCTTGAGTAAGTGTTAAAATGATGTGTTGAAACCAACTTGCAACTTAATTGGCAGAAAAGTCACGTCATGGTCTAGGAGGAAATTATATTGAGACATAGAATATCACAAGAAGGAATTAAGGTGGACCCAGAGAAAATAAGGATCATCTAAGGAATAACCGACCAACCAAAAATAGTTAAAGATGTTTCATCATTCCTTGGACATATTGGCTACTACTGGTGATTCATAGAGAATTTCTCTAAGATTGCAAAACTGTTGGTGGATCTAACAAAGAAAGATGTTCCCTCCCTTTATTTGGATCACGAAATGTGAAACAGCATTCTAGTTATCGAAAGAGAAGATTGTAGAAACTCCAATTCTATAAGCACCTGACTAGTCCAAGCCATTTCATATCATAATAGATGCATCGAATTATGCCCTGGGAGTGGTGATGATGTAGTTAGATGACAAGAAACATCCATACTACATCCACTGTGCTAGCCAAAGCATTGTGGATGCACAATTGAACTACACCACCACAAAAAAAGAGTTGGTGGCATTGGTGTTTACTCTAGAAGAGTTCAGGAATTATGTGCTTGGATACAAGGTGTTTGTGCACATAGACCACAATGCCATCCACTTCCTAATCAATAAGCCAATGGTGAGTCCCCATGTCATACAATAGCTAGTGATCTTGCAGGAATACTATTTTACAATGGTATATCAAAAGGTCATTAATAATGTGGTCATTGATCACTTGTCTTGGTTGTGATGGGATGACAAAGAGGAAGAAAGCCTACTCTCTAACATGTTTCTTAATGAACTCCTCTTTGCCTAGGCTATAAATAAAAAAATGCCCAATCAGCCAAAATTGTATGATGGCATTCTCACCTATCCTCACACTTAGGAGATGCCATAGGGGTTGGACAACTAGAAGAAATAGTAGTTTATTCACTAGGTAAAGCACTTCATAGAGATCAACGAACACCTCTACAAGGTGTGTGCTGATGACTTAGTTTGTTGGTGTATCCCTAATTTTGATCAACTGCATGTTCTCCAAGATGCTCATGAAAGTCCTTGTGGAGGACACTATGCTGGGAGATGCATGATCATTAAAATATTAATGTTATGGTACTATTGACCAACACTCTTCAGGGATGCTCACCATTATGTTCACTCTTGTGAACGATGTTAAAGAGATGATGGAATGACTACTCGAATGGAGAAACCTCAACATTGGATTCAACCGTTGGAACTCTTTGACATTTGGGGCATTTACTTCATGGGTCCCATAATGCCCATGTCAAATAGAAATGTGTACATCATAGTTGTTGTTAACTATTATATGAAATAGGCAAAAGTAGTAGCCATCATCAACTCTACATCTTCAATTGTTGCTCGATTTGTACGTGGTACACCAGACTTGTTTAAAACATTTTGTTGTACAAACCAAGTAGTAGTAGTAGAAGATGTACAGTTGATGATGGCTACTACTTCTACCCATTTTTTACAATAGTCAATAGTGACTATGTTGCATGCCTTTCTATTTAACATGAGTGATATGGAACCCATGAAAAGGATTCCAGTGGTTAAATCCATTGTTGAGGTTCCTCCATTCGAGTAGTCATTCCACCATCTTGTTGGCATCATTAACAAGAGTGGATGTAATGGTGGCCATCCCTAAATATTATTGGCCAATAGTACCATGCCATCAGGATTTTAATGGTCATGCACCTCCTAGCATAGTGTCCTCCACAAGGAACTTCATGAATGTCTTGGAGAACACATAGTTGATCAGCATTAGGGACACACCAATGAACTAATCCATTGGCACACACTTTGGAGAGGTGTCCATTGATCTCCATGAAGTGTTTTACCTAGTGAAGAAACTGTTATTTCTTCTGATGATCTAACCCTTATGGCATCTCTTGGGTGAGAAGATAGGTGAGAATGCCATCATACCATTTGGGCTCATTGAGCAATTGTTCAGTTATATCCCTAGTAAAGAGGAGTTCATTAGAAAACATATTAGATAATGGATTTTCTCCCTCTTTGTTGTCCCATCACAATCAAGACAAGTGATCAATGATCACATTTTTAGTGCCCTTTCGATCTACCATCATAAGATCAAGTTCTTATAAGATCATTAGTCACTGTATGACATGGGAGTTCACCATTGGCTTGTTCATTAGGAAGTGGATGGAACTATGGTCCATGTAAACTTGTTTGTTCCAAGCACATAATGCTTGAACTTCTCTAGAGAAAACATCTTTACCATTAATTCTTTTTCTATAGTGGTACAATTCAATTGTGCACCCACAATGCTTCAGCTAGCACAATGGATGTAGTATGGATGTTTCTTGTCATCCATATACATAAGAATGGCTTATAAGGCATAATTTGATGCATCCATCATGATGTGAAGTGGTCTAAACCAATTAGGTGCTTGTAGGATTAGAGTTTCTACAAGTTTCTTTCCCAACTATTGGAATGCTTTTTCATATTCCATGATCCATACAAATGGAGCATCGTTCTTTATTAGTTCCACCAACAACTTTGCGATCTTAGAGAAATTCTCTATGAATCGCTAGTAGTAGCTAGTATGTCTATGGAATGATTGAACATCTTTGACAATTTCTAATTAACAAGTTATTCCTTGGATGATCCTTTTTTTTATGATTAACCTCAATTCCTACTTGTGATATTGTATGCCCCAATACAATGCTTTCCTAGACCATTAGATGACTCTTTTTCTAGTTGAGCCTAAGGTTTGTCTCAACACATCATTTCAGTACTTGCTCAAGGCAATCCAGGGCCTACTCAAATGTAGCTCCATAAGTGAAGAAGTCATCTATGAAGAATTCCATACCACTACCAATTTTCTGTTGAAAAATACTTAGAACCAAGCATTGGAATGTAGTCGGAGCATTGCAAAAACCAAAAGGCATCTTGTGATATGCATAAGTTCCCTAGGGACTTGTGAATGTTGTCTTGGCTTGGTCCTCTAGTGCAATTTGTATTTGGTTATACCACTATAATCATCTAGAAAACTATAGTAGCAATGCTTAGATATTGTGTCTAACACTTGATCAAAAAATGGCAATGGAAAATGGTCTTTGAATGTTGCCATATTCAATAGTTGAAAATCAATGCAAACTTGCGAATTTCCATCTTTCTTTGCAATAATCATGAGGGGAATAACCCACTCACTATCTATAATGAGATAAATTAACCCTGCCTTGAGGAGTTGTTTGATTTTCTCTTTGATGATTTGCTTCAGTTTGGGGTTCAATCACCTTTGTGGTTATCTCTTTGGCTTCATGGCTAGATCAGTGTAGATGCAATGCTGGCATATCCTAAGATCAATCCTTGTGAGTTCAAGATATGACCAAGCAAAATATTTTGACCATTTTTCAACCACATTCAACAACATCTTTTTCTGCTTTAAAGCAAGATTTGCATTGATTATGATTGGCTTCCCATTTTTAAAAAACACATATTCTATTCTAGCCAGTAGCATTTTAATTTCAAGGGGATCTTATCTATGATTTTTAGGAATTCCAACTCTCCCCAATAGGTATCATCATTTGCATCATCAGAGAGTTGGTGATGAACTTGCTCTAGTTCATCCATGCCTACGACACATGTGAATTTTAGGCTCTCAATCAGTTCCATGCAAAGTGTGCTACTCTCAGAATTAGCAGTCAACCATTGGGTTTCCTCCTGTTTTGTGGCTACTATTTAGAAACACTACTGAATTTCTGCTTTTGGTGCACATTTCTTGCATGTAGAGATAGATGCTTGTTTCACAACCTAGAGTTTTTGCACACAATTGCACCCTGTATCGCTATATGTGATGCATGAAACACACTTCTTCTTGATCTTTCTGAATGTATTTTCTTTAGATAATTATAGGAAAAGATCTTTGATGCCCATTCTTGCATGAATAGTGCTAAGCCATGACCTTCCCATGATAATTGGGGAATCCCCTTTGTAGTTCTCCACTTTGATCACTAGGAAATTCATAGGATAAAACCACCGAAAAAAAGTGGTCACAATGTCTTCTACTAGTCCTAATGGAACAGTGATGGACTAGTCTACCAATTCTAATATGATATTTCTCTTCTTTAAAGTAGGTAGGTTCTATGGAGTATACATCTCATGAGAGATCAGGTTGACATCGAAACCTGAGTTAAGAAGAGCTTTGCATAGTTCATTCCTGATGATCTACAAATACATCAGAGGACTTCCAAGATCTACTAACTTCCTAGGAAGGTTTCTAGCATAGATCCAATTAGATACAGTATGAGTAAGAATCACAGTATGGATCCTAGGTGGTGTTTGGTTTGAAAGGGACTTGAAGGAATTTGATACAAAGGAAGAAAAAAGAAAAGGGTTGTCAACTGCAGGTGTATTTGAGGACTTAGGTGGACTGCGTGGCTGGAATAAAGGTCTTTTCTTTGATCAAGTATCTGAACCACTCAGTTGATTAACTGATTGTAGGTTAATAGCCCTAGTAGAATTAAATTGTTGCAATTGAGTTGGTAGTTTACCTTGTGTAGGTGGAGTAGGTGGTGGCTATGTGGATGGAAGAGGAAGATGTGCAAGAATAGGAGGAAAAGGGTAAGAGGTGGTATCCCTTCTTGCATGTGGAAAATTTGTTTGGTAACTATCAAGAGGATAGTAGTAAGGGTGGAAAGTAGAAACACGATAGAAGGAGTCATGTGGAGACAAAGGTTGTTGAATGTAATACCCATATGGATCAGGTTGTTTGTAAGGGTATTGCTACCTTGGTGGTGCTAGTGCCCATGACTATGGTTGCTACCACTGTTAATACTTCTCATATGGTTACAGTGGAGTTCTATTGGGATAATATTGCCATTGCCAGTGGAATTGCCTAAAATTACCTTGAGGATAAGGTAATCTTCTCAATGTTTGTCTTTTTGTTAGTTGTGGATTCAAAGAATACACCCCAACTTCCTATAAGTGTGACACTATGGGGAAAATTTTCTTAGGATGTTCATACTAGCATATGTCACACCCACCATTATCATCTAATTCACTTCTTGCAACTTCTTCTATTATAGAAATCTTGTCCTTACCTCTTTGATAGGCATGTTCAACTTCCTTGCACCTCCAGCACTCATGATCACCACCTTGTTCTTTGGACTCTTCAACAATTTTTAGGACAACTTGAAATCTACTATCTATGGAGTCCCATAATTGATCAACCTTGGGCATAATTTTAGATCGAAATTTTTGGAGTGGTAGTTTTTTTCTATTCACCATCTCATCAAGTGCAAATTCTTCCTCACTATCACAGAATCGAACCTCCCTCTTTTAGATGGAAGGATTGCAATTATATTCTTTTGCACTTTTTTTTCTTAATTCACCTTCCTCTTTAGCTACCTACTCAATTAGTCTTTGTTTTTTATGGGCATTTAATTTTGGTAGTTTCCTTTGGACATAGACTATAAGGGTTCTCCTTGTTTCTGATCGAAGCTTGTCTACAATGTGGCAAAGTTGATCCAGTTGAGAATAATCATGGCCAGGACATTTATGCATTAAGGAATAGTATCAATTGATGGTGGCATCCAAGGGTTCATGTGTTTGTTATTTCCATCCTTAGATCGGCCTTCTCAAGTTGGACACTCTAGAGTACATTTGATATTTTTCACTGAACAATTTAAGCATGGTACTCAATCGTCTGATAGATTCTGGTTCTAAGGATTAGTACCAATGTTTTGCTTCTTTAATGAGTGTCCATGGGAACAACTTAATATTTTTCCACTCATTCTCTATGTTCTACAAGGCACATGCATCTTGAAAATCTTGAAGATGGTTCTACAAATTTGAGTTATATACCCCTTCAAATCAAAGAATATTGTTCATGTCTAGCCTTTTGATTCAACTATCCTTTACATGCCTTGTTGGAATTTGTACTACCTTTATAATGTTTAGCATGCTTTAGGTAGCAAGAAAAGGCTCATCGAGACCTTGATTTTGATGCCTACGATACCCTTTGCTACCCCTTTGTTCATGGCAATGTGCCTCTCTTGAATGTCGGTGCCCTTGATCTTGCCTTTCCTAATGGCCCCTTTGATCATTTCGGTCCCATCAGTCATTTTGGTCACCCCCATCATGATCACATCCTCTAGGGTTATGATCAAAGCCAGAAGAAGAATATGATGATGAAGGTGAAGAGGAAGGAGGACTAGCACCATCACAGTGCCTACTACCACCTCTTCAGTGATCATGACCATGATCATAATCTTGTTTCTTGTCCACATCCTAACCTTAACTTGCCCCTTTGGATACTTCTTTGTCATTGGATCCATTCTTACTAGAACCAAGATTATGAATCATGGACTACAAGTTTTGGTTTTGAACTCCATCACTAAAGTCTAATAGAGGAATTTCACTAAATGGAAGACTCCCAAAAAAGGGTTCCCCACCATCCTTTTGGTATAGCAAGAATGGGGAATCATTAAATCCTTTTTCCTTTGCAAATTCATGACATTGTTCTAACTAGCGATCTATGAGATGTTGTGCCTCAATGGGACAATAATCTCTATCATCATTATCTTACATAACATACTTAACATGATGTTCCTGAAGACCTAGATGGAGAAGTGTTTGGTAAAGTATTACAGGAATAGATCAATTAGGTGGCAACCCAATGTTACCGTCCATGTCACGTCACCATAGCTATCCATCTTGATGTAGGATGAAGGTGAAATTGGGTACATACTCATCAGGATGAGCATATACCACTCGATATTATTGAGGCATCGACAAATGAGGTCCATCAAACTTGGGCGGAGAAGCACTCTTGTGAGAAGAAGACATTTTCAATTAGATGATAAAAATGTAGTGTGATTTTAAATTTTGTTGTAGCAATTGTAAAATATATATTACTCTAAGGTTCGTTCCAATGATTTTGAATGATTTCCACTAAATCCTAGATAGCATACAAAACAACCAAAAGGTCCCTGACAATGGTGCCAATTATGAGTGGTGAGGCACCCCTATGCCCAACCATATGAATCACTAAGGTGTTCACACATGATCTGGTTAAATTTTGTGGACCTATAGTTCTCCAATGTACTAGTTCTTCTAGGAAGTAAAATGGGCATTGAGAACATTCATTGTCTTCCCAACTACACTTGTGAAGCTTAAGGATATGGTTTAAGTGTAATTGAGGTACATGATTTTTATTATTTTATGTTTTATAAGTTTAATTGCCTACAACAAGAATGAAAGGTAGAGTAATTTCAGATTGAATTTATCTACTACCTAGCTAGCCTAACTCAAGTACTTGTCCCACTTTCCTAGACATATCCTGAACATGTGTAGTGCTGCTAGGCTACCAAACGTTAAGCATTCTTAGGTTATCAAGTTCTACATGTATGCTCGAAGTGGTCGTGCTTGTGTTCATTAATAACTAGAAATTAATTGCTTAATTAAATTAAAGTAAAGTGCATAAAAGTAAAGTACATTAAAGAAAACATTAATCTATTCCCATTACTTCAAGGATTATCAAAAGAGTTCATTTTTATTCCCATCACACTATTGTGCTTAGGTAAATCAATGTTTGAAGAAAGATCCATACACACTTAAACTCTTACTATGGGCACTTAGAAAATATTCTAACTCAAAGAAAACAAACTGCAAGAGCTTCACTAACTATAACAAAAACTAATATGATAATTGTGAGCCCAAGTGCTATATTTATAGGCTGACATATACCTTGCGATATCAGATATTTGACATCGTGTCTTAGGCTTTGGCATCAAATACTTGATGTCAAGGCTCTGACATCAGATACTTAACATTAGAGCATGCAAAAAATGATTCATCAAAATTCTATTAGAATTGGGATTGGTTAGCGTAGCATAGGGATCAATAGGAGGGTTTCGATAGAACATAATTTAAGAAGCTTGCCAAGCATACATGCATGAATGGAGGAAAATCAAACCAAAATCTTGATGTTTGGATGTTTTTCGGCATGTTTCCTTGGTTCAATTTCACAAATGGTTAGATTGTGGAATAACTAAAGCTAGATGACACTAGAGGAGGTAGGTATGACTTTGCACTTGGAAGGGAGATACAAATATCTATTCTTACTGAGTTAATGAGTAACACTGAAGGGATGCAATATTGGATCTCTTGTGGCATGTAGGATGTGCTCACATGCTTCATGAGCTAATTGAATGGTTAGTTGGGGATTTGGTAATGTTGTACTTTCATTCTCTCTTATTCATCTACATTTTTCATTCCTTTCATTTTACTTATTGTTCATTGTTGTATGTGGTAGGAAGTTAACCATGCAAAGTGAATGATAAGATTGGCCATTTAAGAGGACATACTTATGTTTGATGCTAATGTCTCATTAGTTGTTGGAAATGGTGTCTCATCAATGGGTTTCATAAAGATAAGAATGATAGGAGCCTATTATGGGAAGGACCCACTTGTGAATCCTTGGTACCATGGCATTACAAGCAAGTGAGCTCAAGCTTAACTCTTGGGATGATGGTGGTTTATAGACATAAGATATTCAATTGATCTTCCATGTATATGGTTGTAACTCAATGTGCCTAGTGATTTGACTAGGACTATTTTCATTCACTTTTTATTTAACTATCTCAATCTTCTTAGGTGTTGATGTTTTAAGTTTTAGACCCTTTCTAGTTTATTATCTTTCCATATTTACATATGTAATTATTGTGTCGATGTTCTTCAATGCATATCGTTAGTTAATGTTGTTCAAGGCTAGTGTCTCATAACTTAGTCATGATGGAGAGATATAGATGGATATGTGTATTTTTTATCCTATCCTATTTTTCATACTTGTGTATGTGTTCAACATTGGATTGTGAGTTTATTCTTCATGTCTCCTTTGGGAATTATACTTACCATTTTTTTCATGCATAAGTTTTCTAATGATGATATAATGCCTAACGATTTCACATGATTTTTAGCATTGTTGCAGTCCAACATGTTTTGGAAGGTGCACTCTTTAGTCCATAGAGATGACATCATTTAGTTCCACTTAGAGAACACTTACTTGATTCATAACTTGAAAGCCTCCTTTGAAGAAAGATTTAAAGGTGAAAAGATCACATTCTAAAGTTGCAAGAATGAAACATATGCAATAATTGATATCTAAATACAAATCAAAAGATATGTCAAAGATCATTCATCATACTTGAGGCATCTTCAATTTTTTAGGCACACAAGGCGAATCTTCTTACTAGTCATCATCCCTTGTCCCTTCTCTTCTTAAAGTGATATTATGTAATGTATCTTATGTGAAAGTATTTATACAATTGTATTTCTTTGCATTGATCTCGTCATGTGTCTAGTTCTAGTTATTGTGTTTTGAATGTTAAAGCTATGAGACAAGCTTTATCCAGTCATGGGGGAATGATGAAGTATCTAGTGATAATTTATATGTTAATTGTAAGGCCTGAAATGGGGAATGTTTTGTACACTTTGTGTTTATAGCTTAGTGTGTTCAATAGAGGTCATTGGATTTTTGAGATGTATCATTGTTCCTTGGGTCACACTTTGATGTTGCATGCATTATTTCAAGCACCATAAGGTGATTCTAGCTTTGTTTAGATGTCCTATGATCCTTTAGGCATATCTCCTTGGGTTTTGACTCGTGCTTAAACCTAAAAGGTAAAGTGTGATTCTTAAGATGGGGGAGAGGTTGAAAGGGTGGGGAAGGAGGAGGAGGGGGTGGAGAGAGGGAAGGATGCATTGACTACCTTGTGTTAGCATATCTTCTACGTAAGTGCATGGATGCTAATGCATCCCCTTTGTAGGCTTGGTTGGGCTATATTAGCAAGCCTCCATTGATACTAAGGAACTCATGAACCCTCTCCATTCCTACATGAAAACTATAAATACTTAAGGTGAATTCTTCCACATAATTAATTAATACTTAGACATTTCCTTGGACTTTTTCCTTTCACTTGTGTAAAGAGCTCTTCCTCCCTTCAGTAAGTTGATTTTCTTTCCTATTTTATATATGTTTTTAGTCATCACTTCACACCTACGGTTAGACCCTATCATAGTGCTATCATGCCTATGTAGCTTAGAACCATTTGGTCAATATAAAGTTTAGTGCTTGTGTAGTGAATAAAGCTTATGGTTTCCCTTTATTTCACTATTGATTACTTAAACATCAAAATACCAAAAACATTATAAAACATCAAAATCATAATAATATTTATTTAATTTTCATTTTCATAAGTTGCGATAATTCACCCTTATCCAAGGAGGTCATAACTATACGGCATGGTGTTGGAACATTGAGGTTATGTCTAAGAGCCAATTTGTTTGCATTTCATATGTGGTGTTGCACTTGTCCCCAAGAGAGATTGCAATGCATGTGTGTTTATTATTATTTTTATTCTTTATTATTATAAAATCTAGAAAAATCATAAAATATTAAAAATCATAAATATTCTCTTTATCTTTCCCAACATGGCAACATGAGTTTGAAGTGTATTATATGTATTATAATATCTTTAAAATTTCTTGAATAGAATTGGCAATACATTCAACATCATCTTTGAAACTTAAGACCAAATCACATTGGGATTTGAATGATATATCCCTTGGTCCAAAATTGATGAGACCTCTATCAATATGTTTGCTTGATTACTTTGGAGTTCAATAATGTTAACACTTGGTTAGCCCACTAGCACGGCATTTGGTAATCCGAGTAGAAAATATTTGCATTTAGGACTTGTATGACAAATAAATATGGACACTCATTGCCTTGTGATAGAATAAACATTATTTTTCTTATTTGTTAGATTAATTAGTAATTTTCTATATCTAAATAATATTTTAATCATTATCCATCAATATCAATCATATGCCTCAATTATACTTAACTATATAAGTTAAAGGCCACCACAAGTGTAATTAGAAAAATAGTGACTTATGATCATAGTTAATAATCTAAATACTTTGCTAATCTAATCCACAAAATTTGATTAGGTCACTCACGAATGCTTGTGATTTATATGTTTGGGCATAGAGACTACATCACTACTTATCAATGGCCATTAGTGAGTCCATACCACTTAATATATAATAAAAATATTTATTGTATTCTAACCATATCCTGAATAATATGAAAGGTGAAAACTAGAAACTGAAAATTTTTATTATGTCTAGAAAATCACAAAGTATTTGTTGGACAATTACAAAGCTTCAACATATTTTTGAAGAAAGTTAAAAACATTATTGATGTAATGCTAATTTGAAAGAAAGTAATCAATAGATTACAATTAATTGTATAATTCATTTGAATGTTAGCCAAAGATGGGCAAAATAAAAAAAAATGTTCTTCATCTTATATTAAAAAATAATATTATGAATAAAATAATAATAATGTATTTTTTTTTAATATGATGTTTCTTGATAATTTGCACATCATTGCTACTAGCTTAGTTATCAATTAACTATTAGGCTAAGAATATGTCAAACAAATAACACTTTTGAATAAGGAATCAGTGTAAAGAATGGTAGCTTGCTCTAAACTGTACTTTGAAGTTTATTATGTTTGACACTCCTAGCCATGACTTCAAAGTAATACCAAGAGTAAGTTATGGTTCTCTACACTTGTATATACAAATATGCTAAAGCTTTGGGTATCCTTTTTGCCATGTAGCTAATACATAACTAAGTAGTATATAACAATGAGGTGTTAACCTTTGAAAGCTCTAAGTAACAAGCTCAATTCCAATCAACAATGCCAAGTTATAAAGTTCTAATTAAACTATTCCTATATTACAATTATTTCCACTCCAAGAGGAACATGAAGGTGGTCAATGTAAATGTTGCTGCGAAAACCACACCCCAACAACCACGTCCATAATTTCATGTTGGCCACACCATACATCCCGGCACACTCTGGAAAAGTCAAAATGACAGTAGAGTGCAGATTCACCGTAGTATTATACTGTGTTTCTGTGTCTACGCGGTTTTACCGCCTGTGGTTACTATTCACCCTCAGGCACAGGTTTCTATCAAATTTCACGGCAACGAACATCGGGTTAAGAACTCTGAGAGAGAAGAATAAAGAAAAAAAAAATATTAGTCACGTAGTCCATCTTTGATAGAACAGGGATTTCACTAACGAAATCCGCGACCACACCTTTGGTCTTACTGGTAAAAATAATAATGAAATTTTTCTTATTGTTTAAAAAATGTTAATATGACGGTCGTTGTTGTTGCTTTTTCATGTAACCTTAAGGGTTCCTGGTTTGACTCAACAGACTCGATTAAAAATTAAACGTTACGTTGTTATGCAATCCACATACAATGGCTTACTCTAATTGCTATATTTTCTTCGGATATCATATTAATGATGAGGTATTACTTTAGTGGTAAGGGTTTTGGTTTTGTAACCCCAGGTCACACATTCAATTTTATTAAGTAGTACTAAGTTATAAATTTTGGGGTATACCTATGTGTTACCTATGTTGATTCTAACACCTCCTCTTAATACCATACTTTATCACATGTTTGATCCTATTAGGTACTTATGTTTCACTCCTCTGTTTCACTTATTTCCATTTCCAACACCCCTTCTAAATATCATACTTCATTACAGGTTAGATTTTATTAGGTAGAACTGAGTTATAAACTTTTATAAATTTTGGATGTACCTATGTTTCACTTATTTGGGATTTTCACTTATTTGAATTCCAACACCCCTCTAAATACCAGACTTTGTATCTAAATACCATACTTTGTAGAATTACTGTGAAAATTTAATGAGCATTTTAAAAATAAACATGAAACTGCATGTATAGTTAGTATGTACTACTATGAAATGTTTAGGAAGAGTTCCCGAAGCACTGTTAATCCGTTGATTGATGATGCTGTATGTGTTACGTACTGTTCAGTAATGAAAACTGCCCAATTATTTTATAACCGTGATGTTACTCATGCAATGTCCGCTGAAATCATGAATTACATCATACCTTATTAAATCATTAGTCTACCAAGAAATGGCGTATAAATTCATGCTGTATGGTGCTAAGTTTTGCAGTATCATCGTCAAGTAGAGTTTTATCATCTCTTCCACGCCTCCAAAGAAGGAAGTAGAAGCAATAGCTCCCACAGTGCAGGCTAGGAGTGACAGTCTTGGCCATGGCCATGGTCATGAGCAGCTTTGCTCGGTGTTGGCCATGAAGGGCGGCCGTGATGAATCATGTTATGCTTACAATTCCTTCCTTCAGGTCTGCCTTTAAAATTTGTTGAATTTGTTTAAAGGCCTTCAATAACCAGAACTAGTTTATGTTTCTACTGAAGGTAGCAGCAAACTTGGATCCTTCTATTTTATTAAGTAGTATGTATATTGGGCTCACTTTCAAGGGCAGCATTTTCATTTTTCACTGAAGAGTTGGTGCTAACTTTAACAGTTCAGTGACACCCAGTCTGGCTTATAACTTCATGCAGAGTTACCATTAACAACCATGAAACTTTCCTGAGAATAGTTTTGGGTTCGTTTCCTGCAAAGTTAGATCTTCTCAAGTCCTAATTCGCATTCTGATCCGGATAACTGTAATGTATAACCTTGTAATTTTCAGACCCAATTAATTAATACTCCAAAAGCTAAGGATTCAACCCATTAAAGATTGAACTGCATAGACTTCTGGGGTTGTTTTCCAATGAAAGACTTCACTGTCAAACTATAATCTTTTTTTGGTAAATTAGGTCTTACGTTTTAGTATTTAAAATTCATGTATGGTGGGCAAGTTACTGAAACCCAGAAATTATGTTTTTGAAGTTTATCAGTATTATTACTATTGGATTGAAAAGCTGTTTGAATTTCAGAGAAGAATGAGCATGGCAGCCAGACCCGTGCTGCAATCCGTGCTGTTACAGATCACTCAAAATTTTGTTGACAAATGGTCATCTCCACCAACAACCTTAAACAACCATATTTCGCATTGCAGACACAGGCTGTGTGACAGGCTCAAACACTTACACCACAACTCACACCATCGTTCAATCTGTGACAAGAATGTTTCTCAACCACTCCATTGATTCACCCCCAGAATTTGAAGTATATTTCTGTGATCTTCTCTGCAACGACTTCAACACACTGCTCAGAGATCTGCCCTGAAAAACCCACACCGAATATTCTGGGCACATGGAGCAGGAATCAACGCGTCTATATTTTGCTGCCGCCGTTAGTGAGTCGCACCATGGGAGGTTGCTCCCACGCAGATCCATCCATTTCTTCCATTCGTCCATTTCTTTGCACTGGCTTTCTCCGGTGAGTACTCCTTTTCGTTATTTTGACCTGTCCTCTTTTGCTATCTTTACCGGTATTGGAAAAAAATGACTATATTTTGGACTACCGTACTGTTATTACTTGACTAAAATGGCGATCTTTTTCGACCGTGGTTGTTGACGTGAACAGCGTTTTCTTTTTATGGCTGTTACACAAACAACAGCAGTGCGTATGACGCTTCCAAGTTCCAATAGTACTATCCACTCAATGCTACTTGTCTTCTGTTCATAAATAGCTAGTTGATAAGTGCTCTACTATCTCTGTAATTTGTGTGGTATTCAAGTATGAGTTGCTTTATGCATGCAGATGCATGGACTCTATTCTGGTTGGTGTCTCTGTCACAAAGAAAATACACCAAGACAAGTGAAATGGCAAACATTAGTGTTTATTTTTCAGGTAAATCTGTACGGCTATGTCCAGGGCTATTGTTCCTTAGCAAAAAACAACATAAATACAAGGCAATGATAGTCGGCCATTGCAAATCACTGTAATTTCTATTTTAGAAGCAGTTACTGTAATTCCCTTTCTATGCCTACCGCGGTAATGTCGACTAAGTATATAGTTTTATGTACAGCAAAAGTATCAGCTAAATTGTGCTTCAATTCAACTACCTTGGTTGTGAACACGGCCACCAATATAATTGCTATGGGATGAATACCTGCATATTAATATCTGATCGATTTGCAGGTTCCATAGGAGGTTTTGGACAGAAATTGCAAAGATGGAATGCAGGACAAATACATATATCCAATAATGGGCATGTAGCCGAAGCTTATCTAAAGCAGTTCTCTCACGATTTCAAATCATATCTGAGTTGTCGTGCTGAGGAAATGGTCCATGGGGAGGCCTTTTCGTTGCTCTGCTTCCTCGCCGTTCCACACAGCCTACCAAGCAGATATGGAAGTTGTGTTTAAAGAGATGGTTGAACAAGTAAGATCCATAGTGATTCACTGATTCTTGCTATGATTATATAATTGAACATCAAATTAAAATCTTTACACTAGTAACCAGACCTTTTGACTTGATGGCTACATGAAAGTCTCTGCTGATATGACCAGAGAGGGTCTATCATTCCTTTAGGTTAAAATGGGATTTGGTAAATTGTATGAAAGTTACTAATGAAATGAAGTTTGTGTGTACAGGGTTTAACTGAAGAGGATTTTGGATGAATTCAATGTGCCACTCTTTGCTCCAACAGTGGAGGAAGTCAAGGCTATCATTGATGCAGAGAAGGCTTTTGAAAAGAAGGAAGTGAAACTTCTGAAAGGATTTCTTCTTCAAAATGTAACAGAAGTGAGAAAGGGTGAGGGAATGGCTTTTTGGATATCAGAGGAGCTAATATACAGATTCCTGTTCGAGAACTTATTGCAAGATTTCATGGGGAACGAATGTATGGAAGAGTTGTTTAGGAGGTTTAGAAAAAGAGCCTCTGAATGCCCACAAGAATTCCTGCAAAACAATATTGATGTGATGATTGCATCCCTGGTCTGTAGAGAGGAATAGAAGCCTTCTGTGAAACAGTACTGAAACCAGCGTTAAGAGTGTCAAGAACATATATTCTAGAATTTGAAAATTGAATTGAGTTTCATGCAGTAGACTTATACTTAAATAAGTTCCTAAAATTTCAATTTTCAACCAAGGTTTGTAGTGGATGCATAAATTGGGAGAGCATCTTTAAAGGCATGACTATCTAGCATCGGCTATTCTTCTAATATTGGCTTCTGATGTTGTCCTAATGGCTGCCTTTTCTGCCGAATAAATTACATCGAACATTTTCTTTTTTTTTTTCTTTGGATTCCTTTTGTCAGTTTTGTGTGCGTTAATAGTTTCTATCCTCTTGAGCCAAGTGTGTCAAGAATGGAGTCTGATTTTTTCTCTTCATTTTTTGAAAGCTAAAATTTCTAGCTATTAATTTGGAAGGTTGAAATTTGAAAAGTTAAAATTTCTAGCTATTAAATTGGAAGGTTGAAATTTGGAAAGCTAAATTTACTAGCTATTAATTTGGAAGGAAAGCTAGAAAACTTATCTATTTATGTTTGGAAAGTTGAAAATCCTAATTATATATATAGGTGTAATGTGCCTTCCTTCAGTGGAGAATGAGTGTATCATTGTGAAACCTTAGAAATCAATAAAAATCCTAGTGCAGTTGTGGACATAGGCAAAGTTAAGCTGAACCACATAAAATCTTTCTTGTTTTGTGTGTTTGTTTGTGATCTTTTGTTCCTTTTTTTTCCTATTTCAATTCCTAACAACTAGTATCAAAGTCAGGTTCTTGGTGAAAGATAGTGGGAGTGATGGAGGAAGGGAAGGTTAAGATTGACAAGTTTGATGTCAAAGATTTCAGATTTTGGAAGATGCAGATTGAAGATTATCTATACTAGAAGAAACTACATGAACCCTTGTCTAGGAAGAAGCTAGAAACCATGGAACAAGAAGATTGGGATCTCTTAGATCACTAGGCACTTGGTGTGATTAGATTGACTTTGGCACGAAACATTGCATTCAACATTGTTAATGAGAAAACCACAATAGGTTTGATGAAGACATTGTCAAGCATGTATGAAAAGTCATCTGCTTCGAACAAGGTATATTTGATGCACAAGTTATTCAATCTAAAGATGGGTAAAGTTGCATTAGTCATAGATCACATCAATGGATTCAATGCGATTATTAGTTAATTAAGTTTGGTGGAGATTACCTTTGATGATGAAATCAAGGCATTGATTTTGCTATCATCCTGGATAGAGAGTTGGTTTGCAACATTGACTGCAGTGAGTAACTCATCGGGTAATTCAAAATTAAAATTGAATGATATTCAAGACTTGATTCTTAATGAAGATGTTAGTAGAAGGGAGTCAAGTGAATCCTTAGGAATTGCTTTGAATACAAAAAGTAGAGGTAGGAGCAATCAACATGATCAAAACCATGGTAATCGTAGATCAAAGTCGAGAGGCAAAGGAAAATCTAAAAATTGCAAGGAAGTTGTTTTTTGGAATTGTGATAAAAAGGATCACTTTAGAAATCAATGCAAGGCACCAAAGAAGAAGAAGAATCAAACTTAAGATGATGAATTAGCAAATGCAACTGAGGAGATTACTGTTGAAGCTTCGATTTGCTACGTGGACAGTCCTATTAAATCTTGGATTTCAGATTTAGGTGCTTCATTCCACTCCACTCCATGCAAGGAATTGTTACACAATTATGTTGTAGGGAAGTTTGAAAAGGTTTTATCTTGC
The DNA here is from genome assembly GCA_015680685.1 of Gnetum montanum. Classification (NCBI taxonomy): domain Eukaryota; kingdom Viridiplantae; phylum Streptophyta; class Gnetopsida; order Gnetales; family Gnetaceae; genus Gnetum; species Gnetum montanum. The sequence goes on from MNCI01008528.1 coordinate 167,156, forward strand.
AGATGATGAACCTTTGGATATTATGGGGAAGGGTGAAGTTCAAATAAAGACCATCCAAGGAATGCAGTGGAAATTGCAAGATGTTAGACATGTTTCTAGACTTAAGAAAAATATAATTTCCATGAGTCAGATGGATTTGGATGAGTATACAACAACATCCAGAGGTAGGTCATGGAGGATAACCAAGGGATGGTTGTTGCACAAGGCAATAAGGTGGGAACATTGTACATGACTACAACAAAGAAAGATATAGTGGTAGTTTCTGACTATGGTGTTGATTCAATCTTATGGCACTAAAAACTCAGGCACATGAGTGAAAAATGTATGAAGTTGTTAGCTTCAAAGGGGACGTTACCAAATTTGAAGTCTATTGATGTTGGCTTGTGTGAAGATTGTGTCTATGGGAAGCAAAAAAGGGTTACTTTCTCAAAGACAAGGACATCAAAGATTGAAAAGCTTGAATTGGTGCATTCAGATGTATGGGGGCTAGCTCCAGTAAAGTTTCTCGGAGGCTTGAGCTATTATGTCACCTTCATTGACGATTCCACTAGAAAGGTATGGGTCTATTTTCTCAAAAAAAAAAAAAAAAAAAAATCTGATGTGTTTGCTACATTTAAAAGGTAGAAAGCTGAAGTAGGAAATTAGACTAGTTTGAAGATCAAATGTTTGAAGTCAGATAATGGAGGAGAATATGATAGCATAGAACTTAAGAATTTCTGTTTAGTAAATGATATCAAGATGATTAAGACAATTCCAAGAATGCCATAGAAAATTGGTGTCACTGAACAAATGAATAGAACCTTGAATGAAAGAGCCAGAAGCATGAGAATACACTCTAGGTTACCAAAGAAATTTTGGGTAGATGCAATTAACATAGCAACCTACTTCATTAATCTGGGTCTTTTAGTTTCATTGTGGTTCAAAATACCAGAGGAGGTATGGACTGGGAAGGAGGTGAATCTTTCACATTTGAGAATTTTTGGGTGTGTCTCATATGTGCATGTTGATTAAAATGATAGGGGTAAGCTTGATCCTAAAGCTAGAATGTGTTTTTTCATTGGTTATGGATTTGATAATTTTGGTTATCAATTTTGGGATATTAAAAATAAGAAGATCATAAGGCATAGGCATGTTACCTTTAATGAAAATGTGATGTTTAAGGACAAGATTGGCATAGAATCAAAGTGTGTATGGAAAAGAAAAAAGTACATGGAAAGATTGTGTTGGAGGAAATTTTAGAAAATGAAGAGGCTAGAAGGGTGCAAGCTAGTCCTAAAAATGGAAGTGCAGAAGCAGAAACAATTACCCTTGAGCCTTCATTGACAAGATCAGATAGAGTGATTAGACCTCCACAATGGTATTCTCCTTCTTTACATTATTTACTTTTGACTGTTGTTGGGGAATCGGGGCATTTTGATGAAGCAATGTAGGTGAAATATTTAGTCAAGTGGGAGTTAGCCATGAAAGATGAGATGAACTCCCTTGAGAAGAATGAAACATGGACACTAACTAAGTTGCCAAAAGGGAAGAAAGCCTTGTAGAATAAGTGGGTGTACAAGGTCAAAGATGAGCATGATGGTAGCAAAAGATACAAGGCTAGATTAGTAGTTAAGGGCTTCAACAAAAGAAAGGGATTGACTACAATGAGATATTCTCTCTTGTAGTCAAGTTGACTACTATCAAATTGGTGCTAAGTATTATGTCTATAAAAAATCTATACTTGGAATAGTTAGATGTGAAGACTATGTTCCTACATGGTCACCTTGAAGAAGACATTTACATGGCACATCTAGTGTGTAAATTGAAGAAAAGTTTGTATGGGTTAAAGCAAGCTCCTAGGTAATGGTACAAGAAATTTGATAGGTTCATGTGTGACAATGGCTTTGTTAGAAGCAAAATGGATCATATCTGTTATTTCAAGAATTTTGATGATTGTTATATCATATTGCTATTATATGTTGATGATATGCTAGTTGTAGGGTCTAGTATGAAGGAGATCAATAGGTTAAAGTAGCAATTGGTAGAAAAATTTGAGATGAAAGACTTTGGGCAAGCTAAGTAGATACTTGGGATGAGAATATCTAGAGATAGATCAGAGGGACTTCTGAAGATATCTCAAGAAAAGTAAATAGAAACATTGTTGAGTACATTTAGTCTTCAAGATGCTAAGATCAAAAATACTCCTATGGGAAGCCATTTTCATCTCTCCAAGGAGCAATCACCAAAGATAAATGAGGAGAGAAAATACATTGCTAGGATACCTTATGCTTCAACAGTTGGAAGCTTGATGTATGCTATCGTGTATACAAGGTTGAACATAGCTCATGTAGTGGGAGTTGTTAGCAGGTATATGTCATATCTAGGAAAGAAGCATTGGGAAGCTATGAAGTGGATTTTTAGATGCCTGAAAGGCATGTCAAGTATGACACTTTGTTTTAAGAAGAATGATGTTACTTTACAAGGCTTCTCAAATGATGATTTGGTGGAGACTTGGATAGTCAAAAGAGTACAATGGGTTATGTCTTTACTTTGGGTGGTACTGTTGTTAGCTGGATGTCTAGACTTTAGAAAAGTGTTGCTCTCCCAACCACAAAAGCATAATATATGGTTATTTCATAAGGTAGTAAAGAAATAATTTGGTTGAAAAATTTTCTGAAAGAGTTGGGCAAGACACAAAACAACAATGCACTTTATAGTGATAGTCAAATTGCCATTCATCTTGCTAAAAATCCAGCATTCCATATGAGATCAAAGCATATTTAGTTGAGGTATCACCACATTTGTAGATTGATAAGTGATGGAGTATTGTCATTAAAGAAGATTCTTGGATCAAAGAACCCAGCAGACATGATGACCATAGTTGTTTTGTGGATAAATTGAGGCTGTGCACTACCTTAGTTGGCCTCGAATGTTAATGATGAGGAGGCACCGCACTAGGTGACCATTATTTTTGATGGGGCAACAAAGATACAAGGTTTCATTAGTGGATCTTCTAAAAATTAGCCTCCAAGTGGGAGATTGTCAAGATTGGAGACTCATTTTTTCTCTTCATTTTTGAAAAGCTAAAATTTCTAGCTATTAAATTGGAAGGCTGAAATTTGGAAAGCTAAATTTACTAGCTATTAATTTGGAAGGAAAGCTAGAAAATTTAGCTATTTATGTTTGGAAAGTTGAAAATCCTAGCTATATATATAGGTGTAATGTGCCTTCGGTGGAGAATGAGTGTATCATTGTGAAACCTTAGAAATCAATAAAAATCCCAGTGCAGCCATGGACATAGGCAAAGTTAAGCTGAACCATGTAAAATCTTTTATTCCTTTTTGTTCTTGTTTCAATTCTTAACAAAGTGATGTGTTTTGCATTAAAAAAACATAATAATATTCAACCCATCGTGTTAAAATTTCATTTGTATCATTCTCGACAATGTTGTGTAACTTAGAATTCTAATAATTTTTGCTCACCCAAGAGTTCTATAAAATTGTTAACATATTACTTCTCATTGATCGGTCCAAATTTAACAAGAGTTTTGACAACACATAAGCTAATTTGTCATGTTGTTTTCAATTCAGCTACCATAACTAAGGTGCCGGATTGTTCACCACGAAATATAATATACATGTGGTGACCTCTCGATCCAGAAACAGAACCCAACAACAAAGGAAAGCAACTGTTTTCTTTTGATTAGTCTGTGGTGTGGTCTGGGTTTGTTTTTACTTTTTTCAGACAAGTGCCGTTTCGTTCCTTTAGGATTTTTAGGTTTCCTGTTTAGGGTTTTTGTGTTTAAGGTTCATGATTTCTTAGGGTTTGGGATTTATGGGTCAGGGTTGTTAAGGCGAACCACAGAGCAGAGAAAAACCATAAAACCTTGCCGTTACTTTACAGAAGAAAACTCCGATTTAAATACCACAACCTTTACCTGCCGCAGTGGCATAAAGTGGGGCAGGTGCAATGTGACAGTGTACTTTTGAGTTCACGAGCTTTCTGTTTGACGCTATGCATCAAAAGAATCGGATTCGTGGAAGAGGAATCGAAGATTCGTGATTCTGAACGTGTTTGGGTACGGGTGCCTCAGGAAAAAGTGGGTAGGGGTTCGTAGCTGGGGACGTGATACAGAAAATTTAAATATATTAGTTTCTTTTAAAAATTAAATCCCATATATCATAAAAATACATTGTAAAACATAGAACGAGTACAATGTAAATCCAAAATATTGTTAATGCTTAAAAATTGCACAGAGATTGCAATATCACCATTAAATTGAAGCAAGAAAATTTGCAAAGGTATGGAGGGCATTGAATCCATTTCCTTAGTCAGGAGCCATAATCTGGCCAAACATATAATTTCTGCAACAACCAAAATGACAGCAATATAATGAAATCCTTTTGTTACTCAATGCAATATTTCCAAAAAAAAAAATTAAGGCTCAAGCCTCAACCAAATTTATAACAAATCAGGTCTGCTAATACTTTTGTTCCACGATTACCTGTGAGTAGCACCCTAGGGACTACCTGTGAGTAGGGCCACGTTGAAAATGACTGTATTACAAGAATACATAACTTAACTAAACTAGGGACACCCAGTAACTCATCTCACTTATAATGATCGAAAACCTTTCAGACGCTGGAAAATCGGCACTAGTCATGATGAATGGAAAAATAAAAATTGAGCACCATGAGCTTGCATATGGCCATTGTCCATGTGATGTGCTGGTGGGCTTCGTTGCTTTATAAGCAAACAAATTTTTAGAAAAGTTGAACAAGCATCCATCCGTCATCATGTTCATGCCTCATGCCTCATGACCCATGACATGACCCTGTTTTGTTTTTTCTTTTTAAAGCAGAGATATGAGAAAAAGAGCAAAAGCCAGCAATGAACAACAAAGACGCGAGAATGTGCGAGTCAAGGCGGAACCTTTGACGCTCCCAAAGCCAGGCGAATCCATGCAAATGCAATGTTTTACTCGCACGCCCCGTCCAAAACTTTCGGTATGACCCATACTTGGCCCTTCGGCCATCGGTTACCATAGTACCCCTTTCGTGATTTCCGTGTGTTTGTTTATTTATTCGTACTCCCTTGTTTTCTGTGGGCCGTATGATTCAGAACATGAGAAGATATGTAAGATTTTAATGCAAAATGGAGACATCGCAAAAACTATAAAGGCAATAACAATACGAGGCAAGGCAAGGCGACCATATCAATGTATATTTTCAAATCTTGACAAAATTTTATTGAAAAATTTAAAATTATGAAATACGTACCACTGCGAATTTAATACGCTTCTGTACGTGCTCCCGAATCCGACGCGTACAGTTCGTCAAAATTTCTAGGGAAAATTTCTAGGGAATTGCGAATCTCCGGCGCATAGGTTTGGTGAGGCTGCTAGGCTGGGGAATAAAAACCCTGCAATGAAGATATTCTTTTTGCAATAAAATTAAGAGCTTCTCACATCAGGCTACTCTCCCATTCAAAATTTAAAGAAAACAAATAAGAATACACAGTTGGCAATGTGAAAAAAAGAGCGTTTCACAGTTCCTTGGTACAGAGGGACATAGGACGAGTCCCCAGATAGTTTAGGGGCATAATGGGTTTTTGAGATCACTAAGGGGATGCAACTAGGATGTGATATATCCCTGCAGAATACCGGAAAAAAAAAAGAAAAAAAAGAAAAAACCAAGAACCATCGTAGATCTCTTCTTTAACATAGACTGAGAAATAACACAAGAACACTAGCCATCTTGATAGTTTTCCAGATTGCCATCTTGATAGTTTTCCAGATTTATTACAATTACACTTTTGAACCCTTTCCTATCACTGTTTGTGGTTTGACACTGAGGCCCTTCTCCTAACTCTAATATCAATTTACAAGAGAAAAACAAAACAATAGGCTTCTCCTGTTAGCTCACCACAATCTTTTATGATTTTAAAAGCAAGAATACATCACAAAGCTGTAACTTACAAAAGAGGCAGGTACCAAATCCTTCGTGGTGGATGACAAGCATCTCTTTTGTGGCTTGGAATGCCATTGATCACTAATCCTAAGATTTGATTTGATTACTGTTTGATACCTTTGTGCAGGATATCGTCAACCAGGCATTTCGTAGCATACAAGAAATGGATGCCTTATTGGTCCTTCTTTCCTTTTTCTCTGTTACCTGCTTGCCCACCCAGTGAAATGCATCGAAAATTCTGGCGTATCGTGAACGATTACCTGTGCTGCTGCGGCTCTCGTGAGCCGACCCAAACTCCCAAACATTAAAAGGCAAAATGCAAGGAAACCAGGCTTGGAATTTGTATATTTGCCCTTTCAAAATGTATTATAGAGTTCAAATTTCACTTTCCTTAAAAAGGTATAAATTTACCGTATATACCAGGATAATATAGAGTTTCAGGCTGTAAAATGTATATATGGGGGTTAGGAAATTCTGAAATTCCAAAGCTAACGGAAACAACAAAGGCCCTTTATTGTAAGGTCTCAGGTGACATTTTTCGTATGCATTCAAATTCTCAGTTTCTTTCACGTCAAAAAAAGCCTTTTCCTGGGGCCTTGGAAAAAAAAGCCCTTGGTAGGCATAACACATACAATTTCAAAATTGCAATCAGAACTCCATTTCTGAAATGAAAATAAATCCATGAAATTTTTACTTTGCAATGGAGCATAGATAATTTGGAAAATAATTCAAGAAGCCTACAATTTATAATAAACTTCACTAATGCCAATCTTAAGCTTGGATATGAATTGAAGAATGTTAATATTAGGTTAATAGCTGGCTGTAAAACCTTGCCAAATCTTCTTTCTGAAATGCTAAGTATTCACTAGATACAAAGTGCAACAGTGATAAGGCCACATACTATGGAAAATGGGCAAGGGCTTGATAGGGTATCCTCTAGAAACAACACAACATTGTTGTGTAGATGATGTGAAAAGTAGACAAGGGTTCCTACATCAAGAATGGGTGTGAATAAAGAAGCAAGTCTAGATGGCAACCTAGAACATTGGCATTTTCAATAAAAAGATCTTTGAAATTATCGACATGACGAAAAGATGAAGAATCAACATTACCTACCTTCAAAAAACAAGATGGAATGGCACAAAAGCTAACAATTTAGGCTAGGGTTACAAACTCTTTTACTCGAGAAAAGAAAATCATTGAAATTTAGTGGATATTGTCAAAGATAAAGTAGTACAAGTATATTGCAACGACAATCAAATTATGGGCATCAAAATTATACTTAGAAATGAGATTATCAACATCATCAACATATGTGCTTTACAAATTGGCCTAGAAAATTTCATCCGACATGATTTTGAGGATTCAATGGATCAAGTACTTTAATAAATTTCTTAGCAAGAAAGCATGTTCATCAGAGGGGATTTTAATGGCTATGTTAGATCTATGAACATTGTGATATGATAGGATCCATGGAAGACATGATTTGGAGAGCACAATGATATGAGAGATTTACTACTAAAATTTGCAAGTGCTTGTGACCTTGTAATTGCAAATACTTATTTCAAGAAGAGGACAAAATATTTAATTACCTATAAGAGTGGTATGAATGAAACACAAGTTGATTATTTCTTGATGCACAAAAGAGATTAGGCCATGTGTAGAGATTGTAAGGTCATACCTAGAGAGTGCCTTGCAACTCAACATCAACTAATGGCAATGGATTTAATTATATAGAGCTTTAAAAGTAGTACAAGTAAAGGGACTAAATACATAAAATTATAGAATTCGAAGAAAGATAACATCACCTTGTTTAGATAATGTGCTACAAAGCAACAGTGTCATGTCTTTTGTGGCTATCAAGTAAGGTCCCAATGAGCCAATCAACAAGTTTATCTCTGGATGGACAACATCATATACAAATTTGCCTTATTACTAGGAGAAGTGTTACATTTAGAACATCTTTGAAGAAACTATAATTGATCACACTCAAAAGAGAATGATCTATCCTAATCCTCATTTATTAAATGATTCATTTTAGGCTACTAGATGCATTGATGAAGCTACCATTCAATGTAGTGATCAAAAAATCCTGGCAATCTAAAATAAGGTAAAGGTGTGATATGATCACATGCAATTGATAGCTATGGATCCTTCTCAAAGACAAGAAGGAGATTTTAAAATTCCTAAGTGGTATGGCTATAGAAAGTATTATTATTATCATGAAGCTTCTAGGCATGATATAGACAATTGTAGGAACCATAATGATGATATTTAGGATCTCATTGATAGGGGAAAGATAGTTTCTGAAAATGAGCCTTCAATAATGCTTCTAGATAATCAAAAACTTAAGATCTTTTAAGATCCTTTAGGAACTGGAAACGTTATTTCTACTTTACATCTAGAAAGAAATTCCCAATGTTCTTCATCAAAGAAATCATATGTTATTTACTAGTTTGATTACATAGATCATAAATAATAGTCTTCAGTACTTAAATCTCCTAAGGGGCTCTACATGATTTATTGGCGTGACCACATAACTTCTTCCCAACAATCTTCCCACTTTTCATGAGAATCTTATTGCATTAACTTTTTTAACTATAGGAAACCTTTACATATCCCTTATCCATCTATCCATTCACCTACAAAATCTTATCATATGAATCCAATAGCTTATCATTGTCCTCATGCTTTCTAATCATCTAGATTGAAACCTAAACTTAACTATATAGTTCTTATTAGTCATTCATCTTAGTTACATCCTATTCCATACTATGCACCCAAACCATAACTTTCACCCTACTAGAAAACTTCATAATCTCCTATTTAGTCATTCTCATCTCTATAGGTAAGAGTTATCACCCACAATCATCAAACAAATAAAGCTTAGCAAGACAAAATAAAGGAGAAATTCTCAAAGGTATTAAAGAAACCTTCTAAACCATAAGAGAATATTACCTTTCAACAAAATTAGGAGTCTACCACTTAAAATAGTTTACCTTCCACATCCAATTCGATATAGCATGTTGCAATGGCACTTGATTTACAACATCTCAACTAGTTAAGACCAAAGCTTGCTATTGTTAGTTCTAAGGGGACTAATCTCTCTCTATACAATCTTATTGCTACTTCTAAAGAACAATGGATAACTCTTTCCAATGTTCTCAAAAAATCGTAATCCTAAGTGACATCCTTACTTAGATTTAAGCTATTTCTTCATTTCTTCAAGTTTCACACTATGGATAAGATAATTTAAAGTTTTGTGATGAAAACATTAAAGTAGACTTGAAGACTAGGGAAATCTATCAACTGCCTACATACATAACTATTAAGATAGCACCTAATGCAGTAATTCCCCTCATACATGTTGATGATGGCATTGGGTCAAACATGATCACATGAGATGTCATCAAGCATTTCAACCTTCATGACGAGGTAACTTGAAATGAAACCTATACTAATTTAATTTCTTTTAATGGTACTATTATTAAAGTTATGGGTTCCATGAGGTTACCATTGATGGTAGAAGATTCCATACAGTTTGAGGCATTCTTCATGGTTATATGTAAATGCCTTGGGCTACGTGGTATACTAGAATGACCTTGGTTAGTACATCAGTATGTACTTACATTTCCTATTTACCATGAAATCTAATTTATGTTTCATAATTGTGAGGTATTCATTTCTATTGATACCCAAGTTCCAAGCATATTTGTCTTGGATCATGAAACTAAACCATTTTTGCTTAACCATAAGCCTTAAAATATTGTTGTTAAGCCCATAACCAATTATACAACCCCTTCATCCTCTATCACTATGAACTCTCAACCCAAATTCTTTAATCCTACAATCATAAAAAGACTTGATTAATTTGGATATTGAGTCTAAACTTGGCATCGAGTTCACTAACCTAGGATTTGGTGAGCTTAATATTTCTTCCTTAGTAAAAGAGCCCCAACTTTATCCTTCTTAAGCTATAGCTTTTGAAATTATTACTGGTCAAATTTTATTGAATGCATAACCTATGTTTCTCTCTCCTTATTTTCATGCTTAATTTTAAATGGTGAACATCTACTAACACCTATTAGGATAACATTTTCTAACTTTATCATATATTACTACTTTACTTTTCTTTCACATGACATGTGAACTTATGATATTGTATTTTCAAGTTACATGTTTTATTAATTACTATTTACTAATGACATTAAGTAGAAATACATAATAGAGCTATAGCTTAGAATTTTTCGATACTTATTGCTCTTGTCATTTTAGGTTATTATGGTACACTATAGTAGTAAATATCTAAGATGATGCAAAATAGGTATTATTTTTTTACATGTTCTTTACATATCATGTTGAAACAATAGGTAACGTCACAACCAAAATCAACAATTTTTGTTAATAGCATATACTTACAACTAAGTCAAAGTTGATATCATGTATCATTTACATACAAGATTCACATTTGACATCATACATGTTCAATACCACGTATTGTTTACACTTAGAATTGATATTTTCATGACCAAAGAAGACTAATGTCATTTACAATTAGCAAAATTCTTTACAATTGCACTTCAAAACTTTGCAACTAGCATCACACGTCAGTTTTTTTTACCTAAAACTATTTGCCTTGACTCTTCTTCATCATTAATGTCTATTTGCATAGGCACTAGATTTGTTATTGCTGTAGTTGGGTCTTGGTTGATTTCTTTTGGATTTACTAGACTTAATCACAAAATATGTCAGTATAGCTCTTTTACAACATCATTAACTTATGTGTTTGAAATAGATTCTTACCTTGGATATCCTTGTACATCTCAAGGATCCTTTCTTCTATCTTCTTGAAAGTTAAATTAGATGTATTCAAGCTTTCAAAAGATGAGCTCATGATATTTGCCAAAATATTGGCCCACTCTTCTTCGTAAACCTTTTCCTTGTCTAGTTTTATGCTATCTTATTCTTTTTATTTTGTAGGTTTCCCTTGAGAAGCCCCTCTTTATTTAGATGGTCTAGCTACAACCACATTATTTGCAAAATCTTGAAATAGCTTATGCAAATTTATTTATTGGATGAAAAACTTTCTCACCTCTTAGTCTATAAATAGATCTTTAGTTTCTTTCAACATATGGTACTCTTTCTCATGTCACCTTTTATTAGTTTAGTGCCTGCAGTCCCAACTCTTTTAACTAGTTGCTAAATTTCAAAGGCTTGGCATGGTACATGTCATGACTAGAGCTAATTGTTTCTACTCCATGAGCTTCCCTAAAATTCCCAAGCTTTGTTCATTTCCTTCTAGTAGGCTCTAGTTGGAGGATTGTGTCTAGCCTTTGTGCTTCTGAAAAGCTTTGCCTCTTCCATCTTCAACTTTCTTAAGAGAATCTTTATTTCTTTGTCAATTTCTGACTCTTTCTTCCATGATTGTTCCAACTCATCCAACAAAATAGCACTAGCATTTACTTGTTTAATTACCAATATCCCTATGTCTTTTGCATATTTATGAGTAACACTTATTTTCTTTGCAGCTATAATTCCCTTTGAGATATCAATGTTTATTGTTGGATCCTTGAATGTGAATTGATTCTTATTTAGATTTGTTTCTATCTTTTTAATAAATGATCACATCAATTTTTATTTCTCATCTTTTACAAACTATGCATCAACATTAGATGCATTAAGCATAATACCTACATTCTATAGAAGAGATTAAATTTAGTTCTTCCTCCAAGTTCTCTACTAATTCTTCCATCATCATTTACTTGTTTTTGACACAAGTCATACTTTCTTTTTCAACTCTATAGCTTGAAAATTTCTATAATCCAATTCTACATGTCATTTTATTTCTTTCTAACATTAGTTTAAAAATATTACTCTATGAGGTAGAAAACATTGAACTTCTTATCTTCTATATCCATTGAAAAATTTGCTCATAATTCAAAACAAGTTTTTCTTATTGTTGAGATCTTATCTACATTGGGATAAAATATATTTTTTTTGGTGCATCATCTCCTCCATCACCTATGTCATTCTTAGCTTCTTTGCTATCATCTTGGCATATTTCATTAAAATTAAGTCAAATGAATCAAAGAATAAGTCAAGTTCACATTCACACATCCACTCACATTTCTTTGACACTAGGAAGTTAGCAAAAAGTTTTAAGTCATCATGGCTCCTACCTTTCTTCTAGCTCTCAATTATGGAAGGAGGGTTGGATCAAAGCTTTTTTACTTATTTTTTATTGCTCTTTTCTTATGTGTAGCTTTTGTAAAAACATCATAGTAAGACATTAAGCACAAATGACATCCATGTTATTTTTAACATTAAAACCTAAATTGACATTGGGCATCAATTTATATGTGCAAAGATTAAATTACCTTCTTCATTATCAATGTAGCACATTGATACCAAAATCATTAGGACTTAGACTGTAAGAGCAAATAAAGCTAATTTGAATAATAACTAAAATAAGATTATGTTACTCATTTTCTCCTATACTATTATTTGAGATACTATCACTGCAAGGCTTTCTGAAGATATCTCTTTCACTATAGGCTTGTGATGAGTCGCCATTTAGTCAACCACGATATCGCGTACACGATATCACGTACGCGATACCATAGCCTATCTCCTCATCTATAAATAAGAGATAGACAACTCCGATAAGCATCAGTTTTAGAGTTAAGTTTTGATTTTAGTTCTTATTTTTTCTCTCAACACTTTTCCTCCCAGTGTATGCCCGCAGTGTGGTGATTGTAATTGTATGACATCCTTATTCGAGTGTGACGTACTTGGACATGCACATGATCAAAATTAAAGATCGAGATTACTTCATCATTGTAGCATTCACTTAGCTTAATTATTTACTTAATTGTTATTTATTGCTTTCTTAGTTAATATCTTCTTACCCTAAACGCCTATTAAATGCGGAATGAGTATGACTTGATCACAAGCATTTAAGTATGATTACTTGGTAACCCAGTAGGGTACCTAGGATCTACGCTTGGTAGTTCTAGTGTTAGTCATGCATGAGGTCCAAGATGTGTACAAATGATTAAGGAATGAATGCTCATCGCACTTAGGCTAGTTTAGATTCTCTCTCCTTTTTCCTCTTAGCTTAATTAAAGATATTTTCCATTGCCTCTAGGAGTAGCACTAGGTTAGAAACCACATCATACACCTCACTTTGGACTAAACCATACGTGACAAAGCTAATACTAGTCCAGGTGGGAAGATAGCAAACTGCGACCTAAGGATAATTGTCTAGATACCACAACTAGTCCATCTGCAGAGTTTGACCAGATCATGCGTGAATGCTCGTATTTGTATGGTTGAGTGTAGGGGTACCTCGCCACTCATCATTGGCGCTGTTGCTAGGGATGGTGCTAGTTATCTAGATTAGTTATATCATATAATGTCACTGTATAGGAATTAATGATATATATTTTAAGAAGAAATAATTACAAAAAGTCACATACGAATTCACACACATAGTTTCACAATCATGCTTCTCCTACAAGACTATAATAATGCCACATCTAGTGAGGAAGTTCATTGGAGAACCAACAAGCTATATGACAATGAAGATTGGAGTATGCAACCCAAGGTGGGGGTTTCTTATAAACATAAAATAAAGCAACATCATTCCAATGCACAAAAGCATAACTTACCCAATGACGATGAACCCCCTCTGGCCACTACAAGCCTAACGTAAATACAAGAGGTTGTTCAAATCTCCTATAGGCATCGTAAAGAGAGTTGTCTACCTAGGATCGATTTAAACAACTTCCCTAATTTCTCAGGAGGTTATGACTTAGATCCGCATCAACATTTACAAGCCTTCTACGATGCCTGTGCATGGAACAACATTGATAACGGTTGGAAAAAACTCAAGCTCTTCCCTATGATACTCGTTGGTCAAGCAAAAGTATGATATAGATCGTTAAAACCAAATTTAATACGATGTTGGCAAAAAATGGTAGAACTCTTTAATGAAAGATATCAAACCTANTTACGATGTTGGCAAAAAATGGTAGAACTCTTTAATGAAAGATATCAAACCTACGCAAGAGTGTCAGCCTTGAGGAAACAAATCCAAGAGTGGAAACAAGCACAGCATGAACTCGTGGACATGGCCTTAGAAAGATATTATGCACTGTTAAACAACTGTCTAGGCCATGAGTTCTTCGAGGAAAGGCTAATGTACCATATCATTGACGGGCTTTGTGATGAAACAAGAGAGACCCTAGGGATGTATGCCCAAGGATAACTATATGAATTACAAACCCATCAAGTCCAAGAGCTTATTAAAAGGGTAGCAAAAGAAGAAGGATAAATGGCTAGATGGGAGAGTGTTGAAAAACACCAATGGGACCAAAATCACAACTTAACAAAGGCCCATGATCACAAAAAGGAGAAATAAACCTATCTCAAGGAGGAAAAATCATATGTTCCAACACAACAATCACTAGAAGAAGTCAAGGAAAAGATCAATAAGATGTTGGAATGGACACATAAAAAGTGTGGAGAATTTATTGATATTATTGGAGATAGAGTTTTGACAACCTGAGAAGCAAGACAAAATATCATTAGACATTCAGAAAGAAGGAATGAAGAAGATAAGAGCTCAATTGCTAATCATACGTATGAATGCAACATTTTCCTATATGATCACCCCAAGGGCCAATGCCCAATCTTGTTACATTTATATGAGCATTGGGGGAGCATGTTACACCCAGAGTTTGTACAAAGATACTGTGTTCGATCATAGTGGCAATAATCCCAATCATGGGGGAAGCCATCCCTAAATTGGAGACACCCTTCGTATCCTCCGAATTCAAATGCTTATCGAGTTCAACATCTTTTTTTCCCAACTGGGCCAACATACTCTATCTCACTGCATTACCATTCTCCTCAATACTATCAATCCATTTCCTCAACACAACCACCGCCTTGTGCACCTTACACTTATCCTAATTTTCAACATTCTCATCATTTCCCTCCTTCTACATCACCACCAATTGTTCCTAAGGTGTTTTCACCATGACAACAACCCATGAACGTTACTTGTGCTACTATTGCCAAAAGCAGTGAGAGACCTCAGCAACATCGAAGGCGTCCCTTCTTTAGAAATGACCCTAGGAAGGGACAACACAATTCCATGGCCACTGCATCCTCCAACTCAGCACAAGTCCAACACCATGGTGCATCCTTATCTTCGAACCCAACACCTCATGTTACTTCATCAAGGCCACCAATCAACACTCCAGCAACCATACGACCCAATGAACACAGTCATGGAAGGCAACATCCCGATCCTTGCATACCATCTTATGGTCCCAAATATCATAGTGGGTCAACTCTTTACCTAGAAATCACATCTTATAAATTTCCCCACTATGCTTACTATAATCACGTGTGTGAACCCCGATGGGGTAACTGTAGCCAAGTTTCAATACTTCCAACATGCAAGTATCCTTATCTTTCATTTATTAGTCCTTGTCATCCTCAACTGTTTAGTTATGGGTGATACCCCCATTCTAATAACAAGCAGGATTAATAAATATTTTTCATTTTCTTTAATTTTACAACTTTTTGTTTTTTGTTTTTTAGTTTTTCCTTTTTCAATTTCTTATTTTATCCTTTTTGTCTCTTTACATTTTTATAGGTAATCTCATCTATGAATAAAACACTCATATGGCTCATTGGTTGAGGTGTGTTCTATGTTATCAAGTCTCAAGTGATCAATTATGTGGACAGTGAGCCCATTACACTGACTCATCCACTCTACAAATAAGAAGTTCTGTTCAAGCGTATAGTGATATTCTTGACATCCTTGAAACTTAAAATTAATTTTTTGTTGATTGTGCCTAGAATAAAGAAGGATGGACAAAGAGGGTATGATTAGGGTGTGACATCAAGGGGACTTGTGGATTCTCTTTGGTGACATTTGTGGAAGTTATCATGCAACGTGGTTGTACTAAGATCCTTGTAGATCTAACGAAAAATAGGAGTAAGAGTAATCAAAAGGCACTTAAAAATCCAATGTTGTTTTAGGGGGTCCCACTAGAAAGACATGCACCTATGCCTGAAGGTTGGCAGCTTCTTTGGATTCAGCATTCGAAAAAGAAAAAAAAATAATGGATGTGCCACAAAACAAAAATCACTCCTCCCTTGAACAAAATGCCAAGTGATCGTATGCCTTGTTGTTCTAGTACTCTCATAGTTTCTCATCATGAGATGAAACAATGTGGTGTCATTGATCAGAGGAATGGACTTGGTCCTGATCTTGGAACGATGGGTTAATGACACATTAATCATGCTTTACATGCAGGATTCATTGTGCCCTAGGTCAGTTACCTCATGTCCCAATCTCTACAATCCTTTCTATACCCCATCTCATCTCGTTGTCCATGTAATTGTAGCTTGTATCTCATATAGTGTAGAATTCTTACATCATCTCGATGATATTTACATGTGTGTGTTTTGTGGAACTAGTGTAGACTACATTTAACTCTTCGAGTGCCCACAGATACTTTTATGTGTGGTTACACAAGGGAATTATAGGTTGGAACTTACTTTGGGGAGGATCCACTTGTGTAATTTTTTGTAATTTGCACTCATGTCCCACATTCCACACACTATTTATTACCCTTAGCATATTGCCAATGATTTTCTTTCCTTTATTACTATCCCTCTGATTCAACGTTCCTATGAACATTCACATAGCCTTTTTCTCTACCATCCGAGTTCCTTATTGATCAATTCCACCCGCATATCATTATTTGTGCCTTCAAAACTACCTAAATTACCCTAGAACCCCTTAACAATAGCCCACATGTTCTTAATTTCCATTTTTAATCCCAGAAATACCTTAAAAAATTTGGTATCTTTCATTGTGCCCAATAGCACTAGGGTTGCGACATCGCGTACGTGATATCACGGCCGACGCGATATTGTGTATGCAATGTATTGTATGCGATATCGTGTCCCATCCGACTATAAATAGGGAAGCCCCCCTACAACACTTAACATAATTTTTCATAATTTATGTGGGGGATTTTTTCGAATTTTTTCTCTACTACTTGGGATAGGGGGACCCTTGTTTTTCTACCCATATCTCACTCGTTGGTACTTCAATTTTTATTCTGTTTGAACCTACTTGAACTTGGAGTGTCTAGCTTAGTCATGGGGGAGGGACACACGCCAAATAGCACATAACATTTTTGGAATTTTTCATCACCCAAAGGACATTATCAAGGGTAATTAGCTATAACATTAAGAATAATTATCCCAAAAATAATTTCACCCCTTTAGGTACATCAGGAAACTAAAATTGGAAACCACCTAAGTAAAAAAGGATTCACTATTATAATCTTTCGGGAAACATCACACAGAGATAAAATAAATTAAATTAGTTAAGGAAAGTAGTAAGGTATAACTTAACTTCAGAAACAACCTTGCTAACCCTTGGCCTTGTGTGATTGTAGATGGCCCCGAAACGTGGACAACAGGAAGGTCCTACTAAAGGTGGAAGGAAACGACCTAGGAGAGACGAAGAACAAGTCCCTACTAGACAACGTTCAGAGTAGGAGGAACAATCATTCAGCATTCACCAAGAAGACCTTGCTACTGTACAGTCTAGGCAGGCAGAAGGAGGAGTTGCTACAGCACCTGAACAGGGACAACATCTCACTTTGCCCAAGGATTGCATTCAGGCTATCCACGAAAGGTCCACATTCATTGTGGTGATTTTGGAATTAAATTTTGAATCCTTTGCAGAGTTCGCTCTCGAGGCTATTAGGTATCACCTCAAAGGATCTCCCTTGCGGCCTACCCTCTCTGAAAGCGATGCCTGGTACCTAGGGGAGACGTACCAATTCTGGCACAACAGAGAACAAGGCACCACCGTTAATATTTTTGGTGTGATAGTTGATTTCTCTATGTAGGCCATTTTAGAAGTATTAAACCTTTCAAATATAGGGCCCAAGGTTGCTCAGTTGTCTACCCATTCAGACCCTGATGTGTGATGAGTTTGGTTGGAAAGGGCATATGGCAGGGATAAGACATTTGGAGAGTTGACGATGGAAGAGAGGATCTATTTCAAAATTGGAATGTATCACCTCTTCCCCACGAAGGGCTTAAAAAGAATCTCAACATATGCGGCAAGAGGATGTGTAGTGTTGATGGGAAAAGTTAATGCTAACCTACCTCATCTATACTTGATGCAGATCCTAAGGCGGTTCGAGGAATGGAAGACAGGGAAGATGGTGTTGCTCTTCCCTTGCCTTATCAAGAAGTTATGCTGACGTGTTGGTATTAGGAGATACACTAATGATGTCCTCTGAAGAGCCCAAAACGCTTCATATGATGAACTATTAAAACCACCATCCATAAGAAAAATCATTGGTGAGACGCTAGGACCAGAACAAGAAGAAGAAAAGATGGCTAGACCCAGCCAACTTCCAAGTATGAGATCCAACCAACAACAAGAAGTAGGGCCTAACATGGACCAAGATCAACAACCACCAGTGCAAGATTACAGACCGTCGATGAGCCACCTCAAGGCCATCACTGAGATGGTTAGTTGCGGAAGTCTCGATGATGCAAATCTCTTCCATGTCATTGACGATGTCATCTAGCCCACATTTTCTCATGCAAGGGGTGAGGTGTTCATCCATACAAGAGGAGGGGAGAGTATTTGGTCACAACAGATCTCGAGAAACACTACATCTTTCCAAGTGTAATTAGAAACTGGTGAAGGGGCCATAGTGGTGGTCATGCAACACCAGGATGTAGTGGGAGCCATAGAAGTGGTTGCAGACCACATTAAAGAATCATTCAATGTACCTGTTGTACCACCGGCAGATCTCACGGGAGCACAGAATGATCAAATTTTGGCCAAAACCTCAATGACTCTTGCAGAACACGAGGATGTATTTGACCAATTGCTACAAATAGGAAAAATAATGACATCCCTCAAGATGTTACAGCAATTCAATCAGACCTCATTTCCACTAAGGGGAAGCTGGTCTTAATAGAAGTGAGGGCCAAGCATGTTGAAGTAGAGGTGCAAAAATTACAAGAAAAGATCGTGGTCCTACAAGTAGCATAGCAGGACCCTTCACAATTTGTTCCCAAAGACCAGCTAGAAAATTTCAAAACTAAGCAACTAACCAAACTACTAATGGAGGATAAGAAGGTGGCAAAAGAAAAAGAGAAGGCTGTTTGGGATGCCTTTGCAGCATAAGCGCAAACTCATGCACATAGCAAGACACTCAAAGCCTTACAAGAGGAAAACAAGAAGCTTGTTGCTGACAACCTTTGGTTGACCTCTGTGGAAAAGCAAAAGAATGTTCTCGAAGAAAATTTTCATTAGTTGTAAGAACAATTCATCTGGGTCAACCAAGACATGAGCCGTTTAGCCAGGGAGAATCGAACCCTCTCAATGGAGGAGGTACACGCAATTTGTCAAAAAATAGCTATCGAAATAAGTGCGTGGAAAAATGAGGCTAAATGACATGAAAATATAAAGAAGCACTTTCGGGACTAGGTGGGGATGTACAAATAGATCCTTGATAAGGAGATCCATATGGCCAAGGCCCACATGAATGCTATTAGTGCTTAACACATTGACTGGTGGGCCATATTGGACACATATGCATTGGCTCACCAGGCGGAAGTTAAGAACCGGGACCTACAGATCCAAAACTTGACAGAATACATGGAGTTGGCAAACCTATGATATGCTAACCTTGCCATGTTAATAGCAAGGCGCCTGAGGACAAAGCTCGAACAACAGGTAGCTACCACCTATAGCAAATATGAAACAGAATTTGCGAAACGCAAGAATTTATTGCAAAACCTAGAGATCCCAAATTCTAAACTTGAGGTGGTAAAGGCAAGTTGCTAAGGACAGAAAGGTGTTTCAATGGATTTGGTTTGATGGCTTGTGGATTTTTAAGAGTATAGAGACAAAGCTAGATCCTACAAGGAGGAACAACAGGTATTTGCAGCCTGGTATGTCAAGGAAAATCAAATGTTTTCTCAACTACCTTTCCCATGTGAGGTGTCGACTCCATCAAACATCAAAACATTAGCATGAACAACATAAGATCCCTAGACCGAAGCGGAGAAACTCCAGGTGATACTTCAATGCCATCAAGCCCCAAGACCTGGAGCACAAGACAAGTGGAAAGCACCTATGGAGGAGCCACTGCCACCAAGAACTACATGAGTTCCACCAATTTTGTAGCTGTAGCACATTCTTTGTGTTGTGTCTCAATTTTGTTTTGACTCCACACTGTGACATAAATCCATTTTCACCATCCAATAATCCTGTACCTATCCACTGTGTAATCAATGGAGCTTGTTCTCACTGTAACTTGAGGTCGAGTTTTCATTTAGTCGTGGGGGTATGATGAGTTTCCATTTAGTCAATCACGATATCGCATACACGATATCACAACCTATCTCCTCATCTATAAATAAGAGATAGACAGCTTCGATAAGCATTTTTTTAGAGTTAATTTTTAATTTTAGTTCTTGTTTTTTTTTTCTCAACCCTTTTTCTCCCAATGTATGCCCGTAGTGTGGTGATTGTAATTGTACGACATCCTTTTTCGAGTGTGACATACTTGGCCATGCACATGACTAGAAATAAAGATCGAGATTACTTCATCATTGCAGCACTCACTTAGCTTAATTATTTTCTTAATTTTTATTTACTGCTTTCTTAGTTAATAGCTTCTTACCCTAAACTCCTGTTAAATGTGGAATGAGTACGACTTAATCATGAGCATTTAAGTGTGATTACTTGGTAACCCAGTAGTGTACCTAGGAGCTGCATTTGGTACTCCCAGTGGTAGTCATGCACGAGGTCCAAGATTTGTATGGATGATTAAGGAATGAATGCTCATCGCACTTAGGCTAGTTTAGATTCTCTCTCCCTTTTCCTCTTAGCTTAATTAAAGATATTTTCCATTGCCTCTAGGAGTAGCACTAGGTTAGAGACCACATCATACACCTCACTCTGGACTAAACCATATGTGACAAAGCTAATACTAGTCTAGGTGGGAAGACAATGAACTGTGACTTAAGGATAACTATCTAGATACCACAACTAGTCCATCTGTGGAGTTCGATCGGATCATGCGTGAATGCTTGTATTCGTATGGTTGAGTGTAGGGGTACCTTGCCACTCATTAGCTTGGAAAGAATTTTTCTCTTTTTAAAAACCTTTTCATTTTCAACTATGGTTAAGGTGTTCTCCAAAATCTCTTTCTTTCCTATTGCTGCATCACTACTTATTTCCTTCTTAGGCTCCTCTATGCTTTTAGTCATAGAGATAGCCACTTGCTTCTTGGTACCTAATGTTGATGCTAGCAAACCCATGTTGTAACACATCCATTAATTATCTATAAAATCCTATAAATAACTACTAGAGATGGTACAAAACCCCAAAGATCTAGATTTAACCTTGATTTACTAACTCAAAAGGAAATGACAAATTAGATAAAAATTATTATTTAGGAGCATAAATATGGTAGAGCAATGTAGCATATCAAAATTTTATAATACTCACTTATATAATTAAATAATATTTATTTTATGAAAAATGGAGAGTTTTGCAGCCACAAAAAGATACATGTTGAAAAATTCCACTAGTTATATTATTAAATAATGTATAAAATAACAATCCTAGTGAGACTTGTTTCACCTCTATCAGACATGTAGAAATAAAGTTATACATGTTTTAATTTTACTAAATTAAATAATAAAATATTAATATATAATAAATAATATTAAA